>CAUYSK010053284.1:0-170435 GCA_963575035.1 Avahi laniger
CAGCAGGAGAGCACAGCTGGCTCTGCATGGAGGTGTGGGAGTGGCCAAGGAGGAAAGCAGGGTCCCAGTGGAGAAGCATGGCCCAGATGAGTGGTGTGTGGTCAGGTGGAAGGTGCGTGGTGGGAGGGTTCATGGTTATAAGGGAGTGCAGGTGTTGTGAGGGTGTGGCCAAGGAGGAGCACAAAGGACCAATTCCCTGCCTTTCTCACAATTCCCCAGTTTTTTGGTCTTCCTCTCTCCTTGACTTTATATTTAGTTATTCCTTCTGTTTTATGGCTGAAAATCGTACCATTTTGCGAGTACATCTTAATGTATTTAACCATGGCATTTATGTTATGTTCAATGTTCAGCTCTTACAACCAACAGTGGAAATATCAGTGTGCTCAGATGGGAAATTCTGTGAAATAAATTTGAAGAAGTGAAAGCGTGTTCCAAATACTTAACACATTTAATTTCTGATGGCTAAGTCTTAAATCCTCCATTGCAGAAATAGAGAATGCTCACTAGAAAACACAGTAATTTCTAGATCTACTCACACAGCTGATCTTAGGACTGTGTCTATATTATGGAAACTGAAAATCTTATTGTAATTTTCTGCTAAAAAAAAAAAAAAACGTGTATACACAGGTTGTTTGCACCTGTCTGTGCAAGTCACTGCCACTTTACACCTTGGGGGTGATTAACTAGCATTTGATGGATTTTTATCAGGAATTCCCAATTCAGGGGTGATTCGCAATAGAAATCCCCAATCAGAAATCCACAGCCCACAGGTGGTTACTTAGCACTTTCAATATTGTTATTTAAAATTACACCAGTCAGTTTGTTAAATGACATTGATATTAGAAAAAATGATTATGAAATGAATGGTGTTGACTTAGAAAACCTGTGCAGGTCCAAATGACCCCAAATGCATGAGTGGCTGCTAGGGCCGGGGTGTGGGGGGACACAGGGTTGAGAGCCAGTGCTTTAAACCGTAGATTAATTCTATTCTCAATGCCCAATTACATCCAAAGGCCTCCCAATGTGTGGGGTCATCTGAGCTAATAAAGAGGAACATCTTCGATATGTTGCTGAGATTCCAAAAGACAAGAGTCTCCAACATTGACCGTTCCTCACAGTGCCTTTTCGATGGTTTACGTAACGCTGAAGAAATAGAGGCAGAAAAAAAAGTGCCGGTTATGGCTACATCACTCGCCTTATAATGTGCTCAGGTTTTAAAGGAACAAGTCGTTTGTGGATTATGTGGGGAAGGAACCTACTGTCGTTGAGAATGGCCAGATTAGTCAAAACGTACATTTCTCTGGAACATCCTTTAGGGGAATTCTTTTTTATTTCTGGCACAGATGAACTAATCTAATCTTTAAAGAATAGTGTACTGTATTCTTTGTAAAGAGGATTATTCCTTTGAACTGTATAATCAACTACTAACTTGGCAGCTTGAGTTCAGATTTCTCTGTGCTCTGTTTCCACAAGAAGCCCTCAACATGATAAAGAAAGGATTGTGAGACGATTAGTCTTGGTCCCTGGAACACCAGGATTTTATTTTATTGCTTTCAGTGTCTACATAATCACACAAATCTTTGCATTTCCTTTGCTTGTTTGAGAAATGTTTTTCATAATTTTTTAAGAATTCCTGTGAACATCTTTTTATCTTATTTTTAAAAAATATGAGGTAATTTGATTTATCTTGAGTTATTTTTCAAAGCAGGAAACAAAAGCAACACTGAAATGAGTTTGGTTTTCTTTCCCCCTTGGAATGACTTGTTTTAGGTGAAATTGCCATTATTTCCAATTTGCCTTTTTTTAGGGGAGGGGAACAAGTTTTTTTACTGCTTAATGGGCATATTCATAAAATGAGTACAACAATTTTGGGACAGTTTTATTCCCTACATCAGTAAATATAAATCCATGTATGTTGAGGTATATTAAATATTTCATTATGTTTTAAAATTTTTAAAATAGGGAGAATATGAATACCAGAGATATGGTTTTTATTTTAATAGAAATTATCATTAACCCCATAGTAAATTGATGTAATATCTGAATTGATGATAAAACTATATTAAAGGGAGAGGTGGAAAATTTTTTCCTTTTGTTTAAGAATTATATCTTATTAGTTTTTTCTCCCCGTCCCCCCCAGACAGACATTAGGAAATGCATGGAGACGTTCTTTGGTTTGGGGATGGAGGTTCCACTGGCATCTGGTGGGTGGAGGCCAGGAAAGCTGCTCCACGTCCCACAGTGCACAGGACAGCCCCACCGCGAGGCATGACAGAGCCCTCGGTGTCAGTAGCACCAAGGCTGTGAAAGCCTGGACTAGAGGTAGGGCTGTAGCCTCGTGAAGCTTGGAATTTTTGTTGGCAAGACCCCACTCCAGCTGGGACTGGATGCTTCAGTCTTCCAGGAAAGAGACCCATGTGAGCCCAGTCCCACCTGTTTTTCAACTTAACCACAGGGAGAAATGCCCCACCAGCGCGCTTCACTGTAACTTGTGTCTGATGTCACGCCAACCCAGTCCCATAAATCTGAGCCGGGAAGCCCACCTGAGCGAACTGCTTTCTGCACGGGGACGCCTGAGCACACTCTGTGTGGTGCAGATGTGTTTTCACTGAGTTCTTTTGTTTTCAACCATCGGCCGTTTGTGAAGTCGTTCCAAAAGATGGGAAACTACTTAGGTGCATAGGAATGCAAGAGGATTTAGTATTACTGTGTACGTTTTATGTAGAGAGACACTGTGGCTGGCAAAATGAGCTTTCCCCGGTAGACCAGATCTGAGGATTGTTTTTAAAAAATTGAGTATGATTAACAGTCCTTTCCAATGGGTCATGGATGTTGTAATTCTAGGGCAAAAAAAAAAAAAAAGGAATTTCTTTCTGGCTTCTGCAGACACTACTCTATGGTGTTTTTATACAAGCACAAAGAACAAATTACCACAACTTTCTACAAATGACAGAGACTCACTAGTGATTAAGTAACTCACCTGTGGACCTGGGATTTGAACCTAGCTCCCTTGGCAGGAAATCCCACACCTTTCTGGATTACTGTCATGGTGCTCAGAGTTCCTACTTCTGCTGCTCGTGCCTTGTAAAACTGTCTCCTCCCATGTGGGGCAGGACCTGCGAATACGACAGGATACTTTCTCCATTAGGGTACTTTATATGACAAAGGAAATGGGGTGTCCACCCCACGATTCCATTACATTCCAAAGGCCTCTTTTGTAGTGGACTGAAGAAAGTTCTCCCACTGGCTTTGAATAACTAAGTCACCACATTGGGAGAGGACCCTGAAGCTAGGACACACTGCGGGGTTGCCCTGGCTGCATTTGGACTAATGAATGTTGAAAGCAAATGTCTGTAAGCCAAGAGATGCATTGGGAAGCTGTTGTACTCATCGGAGGAGAGACAGAGGATGCCAGAGAGAAGGCAGAGGTAGTACAGAGAGAGAGAAGAGGCTGTGTGTAAGGTAGTGGGATCTCGAGGACGAGGTGTGGGGTCAGACTGCGGTGAGGAGCCAACAGGTCCTGGCTTGAGAAGTTGCGTGGACAGTGGTGCCACTGGCTGAGGTCAGGAGTCTCAGAGAAGACAGACAGACAAGTTAGGGGTAGAAGATGAGTTTCAGTGTGGGGAGTGGTGAACTTACATATTCCCGTGCTTTGAGGAAAGCCACATGGAATTACCAAATAGCATCGAAGACTCTGGTACTCAGGAGAAAGGCCTGGGTTGAGGATAGGTACGCGAAAATGTTTAGTGACAGATTATAATATGGATACTAATTATAGGGATAGAGAGTGTATAAACAGTGACACTCTGGGGGGATTTTACTCCCAGGGGACACGTGGCAATGCTGGAGACATTTTAGCCTCACATTCAGAGGGAGGCAGGGTACCGGCAGGTAGTGGCTTGAGGCCAGGGCACTGCTAAACATCCTCCAGTGCAAGGACCGGCCCCACCACAGGGAAGTACCCGGCCCCAAAGGTCAATAGTGCCGAGCGTGAGGAACCGTGACGCAGAGCACCTGAAGGACAGGAGTGAGTTTTGAGACAGCACCTTGCGACCATCCCACTGGACAGGAAAAGTATTAGGAAAGGATCTCACGAACATCACTGTAGAGAACCAGCCAGAGACACAGAAAATCAGGACACCATGATGTCACAGAGGCTAAGGGAAGGGACGTAGACAGCAGAGGCAAATGAGAAATCAAGTACACAAAAACCATGAAAGCGTCCACAAGGACGCACGGTAGGGAGTCAGGCTGGAATCTTGGTGGGAGCAGGGGTTGGCAGAGTGACGATCTCACTGTGCTGCAGCGGGGCTGGTACCGAGCAGGACGTGAGGAAGGAGAGATGGAGAATGGAGAAATGTCACCCTGAATGGGAGGAGAGCCATCATTTGGTTGATTTAAGAAAAGACGGGGTTGAAGGGAGACTTTGCTTACGGAAAGTATTCCCTTGTAGATATTTATGGAAGCGACCGCAGGAGGGGATGCTGAAGATACAGGAAAAATAGTCCGGTCCCCAAGAGGGGTTACATGGGTCAGGATCATGAGCCCTGGTGGGAGAGTTAGTCTTCCCTAGAGATGGGGCGACTTCTCCACTGGAGCGAGAGGGAAACACAGAGCTAAGTACAGCGTTAATTACTCAGCATAGAAGGGGTTAGGGAAACACCAGCGCTTCGAGTTCTGGCTCCACCATTCCCATCCCAGGATGTCTAGTCCCAAGCAGGTGACTTAACCTCTCTCTGCCTCCCTTGCTTTATCTATGAAATGGAGTGGTAAGATAACAAAGTCCTCCTCCTCCAGGTATTGTGATGATCAAATATGGAAATATATGAAAAGTGTTTAGAATGACTCTTGGCATTTAGTAAGAACTCAATAAACATTTGCTAATTCTCACTATCAGCTCAGACTGAGAAAGGTTAAACATAGTGATAGAACATTTAAGGAGAGTAGAACAGTTTCAGTATAGCCTTGGGGGAGAACAGAGGCGATAAGTAAACAGGGAAAGTAAATAATAGGGTGGCTGTGGGTCTGGTGACGCCATGCCCAGCCAGGAACCGGCGGGCACGCGCTCAACCCTTAGCGGCACTTCCATCATCTAGGCACTTGCTCTTGTTCCCTCTCTCTAAATTCCTTCCGGGCATTCCTGTTCATCTTCTTCTGGTTCTGAGGTCCAGCAGACGATCCTAGGTTCTAATCATTCACTTCTAAGAGGAAGATACGGCTTGCAGTCGGAGGCTTAGCTTTGCCACCTCATGTAGACGGCGTGTGGTCTGGGCTCGTTCCTTCTTTCAACAAATGGGTTTGCAGCACTGGTAACGTGCCGGGAGAGGAGTGGAGAGAGGACGGCAGACAGAGCATTGGGAGGAAACATGTTTCAGGTTGTGAGGATGGGTGATCGGCAGCTCATCTCAGGGAAGCGCTTTCTACTCTACTGACGTTGAAGGGCTTTGAGGAGAACCTGGTCATATGAAGTTTACGTGAGAGCTTTGCAAATGCTGAAGCATTAGAGAAAGGCTCGGGTTCAAGATTCCTCTTGCCAGGCAGCACGCTCAGACTCCCTTCAGATGACATCGCTTTCGTGGCCACCCAAGGACCTCACAGGCATCACTGTCCGCAGGACGCGTCCTGACTGCCCTCAGTCCTCTGACCCTCCACACACTTTCATCTCGGCCACCTTGGAGTGCGCCGACCTGCTGCCTCCTAACCTCCAAGACGTGGCCAGTGCCACTTGTACCCACCCCATTGCAGACATGCTTAGGTTCAGGTGGAGCCTGACCGCGGAGGGTCTGGATTTAGGATTTGGGCTGTATCTGGAGGACCAGTGGTACAAACTGTAAATTCGTAGGAGGATTTAAGAAACAGGGCAACACCTTGGTTCAGGGAATAGGGTTGTCGGTCTCTGATTTTCTGCTGCTTGAACAGATGCAGTCATTTATATTTACTACTTGCTGATAGGTTTAAATTACAGACATTTGGTACCTCATAGAAAGAAAAAATCCTTGTGATACAAAGTCACATTCAAAAGAAATAAAGGAAGGTCACAAAATTGACTATTGTTTTGGCTCCAACATAAGCGGATAGATAACTATTGAATTTTTGTATCCAGCGACCTGATGGACAGTCAAAAAATACTGTTTTCCTGACAGCTTACATATTTCCTAGGATTGTAGTAACAATTTCAAATCTGCACCATGAAATTTACTTTCACCAGGAATGTATTTTCTCTTTTGCAACACATGACGGTATTTTGTTGGCAAATTAGGATGATATATTGGCTCTGATGTCACGGTCTGGAAGTTGAATCCAGGCTCAATATATAAAGTAATAGTATATACTCATGGGCAAAGGGAGAGCGTTTTTAAAAATTATTTATTATTATTATGTTTATGACCATTAGAATGGTCCAAGTCTCCAGATTTTGCTGGCAATAATCACAGAAAAATCAGGCTTCATACGGAGATGATCGTGGCTGTTTATTTAGTTTACATATTAGCTCACAATTATATCCAAGGCCTTTTCCCTCCACTGGTCGATCTCAACAGATGTGGGGCTCCCTGCGCCACAGAAAGCGTTCTTTCAGCTTTCAGTGCTTTCTGTGGGAGGGAGCAATTAAGTTGCCCCAGGGTCTGATTTAATAAAAGCTCATTCATAACAATTCATCAGAGGTGGAATAGACACACACAGAACTCCCTTGAAACCAGATGCATCGAGTTGCAACATTGCACCATGCTGCGCAGACCTGACCTCAGAAATCCACGATGGTGTCCCTGTTTCTTCAGGAAGGGAAACACGTTCAGCTCAACGTCGCCGTTTTGCATTGCTGCTGGTTTCAACACAGGCTAATGCTTTTTTCTTTTTTTTAATATGCTTTTACCTCAATCATTGTTTATTTTTTTGGACTGAGACATTGAGAAACACGATTAAGAATTTAACTGGGATCCCAAGAGTTAATCTCTTTGTTTATTCCTAAAATAGAGCTGTGCCCTCGAGTAGTCATATTCAATAAAATGTCATTTTTGTTATTCCTGCTGCAGTGAGGACTGAGGGCCATCAGAAGAACTTCACATAAAGGGCCTTAATTGCCCTTTATTTTGTCAGAACAGATAGCAATTATCGGGGGAAAAAATAATAAAACTATCATAAAGTTATGAAAAATACAAGGGAAAATATTAAAAGAGCTTCAAGACATAGAATATTATTTCTTGTAAAATATATTTCATGATATCATTTCCCAGAATGCTCGGAAAAAAATTTTAACTGTCTAATGTCTAAACCACAAACATACAGATAGTATAAACTGGAGAGAGGATATGTCGTTGGCCTCTTTTTAAAACTGAATTAGGTTTACTTTTAGTCTCTAGCAGTATTACTGTAAAGTGTAACATCAAAATAATTGGTTCTCCTATAAAAATGTCATTTAAAACTTACAAAATATCATATAATCTCCACAGCGCAATTCTGTTCCACCCAAACTCTGTGACATGGGTCCCAGATCACCATTAGAAATGTAAGTAAAACTTAAACATCCAACAGAGGAATTTCCTACGAGAATTAGACGTGGACTTTTAAGTATCATCTTCCAATCTAATTTCTCTCCTAAAAGATGCTCTTTTGAAACCAGAAATTCCCTGGGAACCTCATGCCACTGGTTGACATAGAAGAAACCATTCTGGGCATTGAGTGGTCATTGACCTTCTAGGGACACTGACTGTCACTGCTGTGGACTCCGGACTTCGTCTCTGTTCTTCACCAAATGACAGCAAGGCAAACCTTTCAGTTGTGTGGCACACGCCGCTCTCAGTGCGCGGTGCCTCTCACATGGAAGGCATTGTGTCATCATCTCTCAGCATCTCCTCACTTGGGAGTCTGGACTACCTGAAGTGGCAGCGATACCCTAAATTCAAGTGCAAGCCAAAGTGGGCTATGAGCTGGGCAGAGCTGACACCTTCTCCTTAATCAAAAATGGCAGGATGAGCAACAAGATTCTGACTTTAGGGAAACAACTTTTCCCGAAGTCTTCAAGATACCGTGTGATGCCTTGGCTATTTGGTCCCAAAATAACAGAAAAAATGTTCTTTTACTTTAAATTTGCCTTAGGAAATTGGAAATGAGTCCTTTTATTTCATGAGAAGCAAAAACGATTAATTAATTAGAAATTGCAATACATGCAGCACTTTGCTTCTACTCGCTGTGGCGGGGGAGGTGCAAGTCATGTTGGGAAGGGAAGTGGAATTTGGGTACCTTCCCGCTTAATGTTTGCAGGGCAGATGGCAAAGTACGCTTTCATTTGCACCGCTTGAATTTCATCGGCCTGCCTAATCCTTGACCTCCTTGACCCCCTTGTTAAGAAAAGGCAACTTTCACAAATTCAATTTCACAAACTAAATTTATGTCATCAAAAGTGATAGGATATGACACTTCCTCTTCTACATTTATATGGAATCCTGGTATGTGTGATGCTGTTTAACTGGAAGAAGAGCTGTAGGTACAGGTATAGGTGCAGGTCTAGGTATACATAGCTATACAGATAGGCATACAGACAAAAACGTAAACATTGACATAGACACAGTTATATAAATGCATTCACATTTGATTGTTTAGCATTTAAGGGGGAAAAGTCCTTATAATTTACCTTACTTAATTCTCAAAATTTCTTACCTATTTTATCCCTTATTCACCTCTGTCCTGGATTTAAAGGGGAGGAAATATAGGCCATCAGTCAAGAGTAGAAACTGTGAGACAAGACTGTATTCGCTTCTTACTTGCTGTGTAACCTCAGGCAAGTTTCTTAACCTCTCTGGGCATCAGTTTTCTCATTTGCACAATGGTGGTGACATCAGTACCCCTGTATATGACACTGATGTGAGAATTATACACATAAAATGAAAAGTTAATGGAACAATTCATGATGTAGTAAGTGCTATAGAACTAGTAGCTGTTACTGTCACCATAGATGTAGAAAATAATATTCTAAGATTTTAATTAGTATTACTGAGGCTACGACAACAGATTTGTGGTTTAAATGCAGATCTAGCTCCAGGGCTCTCCGCTAAGGACAGCTGTGCTGATGGGAAGTGAGTCTGATGTGCTGGGTTCTTTCCCCAACTTTCTGGAGCTCCAACTCCATGAACTAGGAATGTGCCCTTCAGGTCTCTGCTTTCTTATTTGAAGACTCTGACAATAGGGACCTCTTCTTAATATAATTCCTATGCTCCTCAGACTTAGGGTAAGAATCAAATAATTCAAAGCAGGTAAAACTTACGGAGAATTGAAAAAAGTTCAGTAGAATTGCGATTTCCCATTTTAAGTAAAAATTCCTCATTCTATAGATGTGAATATATAACGGAAACATTGCCTAACGTTGAGGTCCCTAAGAAAAGGAAATTAGACATCCACAGATCTAAAAGATCTTGATTTATTTTGTATTCCTTATACTTTATTTTATAGGCACTTATGTTTCTGGATTGATTTGGGTATTTTTTTAACTTTTCATCTTGCTCGAGTGTGTGTGTGTTTTTTTTTTACTTACAGCTAATGGAAAGACATCTAGATACCTATAAAGAGTCTTAAAAAGAAGCAGAATTGGTAAGAAATAATTCTGAGCCAATATTGTATTGTCCCAAGCAGGTAGAAAATATAAACCAAACTCCAAACTCGGGGCTGATAACTTGATATACTCCTGGCAGATGTGGCTTCCTGTCCCTAAGAAATAAGACGGGAACAACTTTTGGACATCAAGTAGCTTATAAAGGAAACTATTTGATGAGTTGAGTTAAGGAATGAACAATGGCCATATGATTTAAATTTCCTGAACATTCTCTAGAGTTTAAAGTAAAAGGAATTCTGACTTTGGCACAATACACCTCCGAGTTGGCTGAACCAAACATATTTCAAAGATAATTTGAACTCTCCACTTAGTCTAAAACATGTGTTCTTTTCCACAAGCTTTAAAACCATGACTTGTTTTATCCAAAAATTTTTATAACTTTATGTTAGAAGAGAAAATGAAAATTTGAACACACATGAGAAAAAATGAGACGTTTTACATATAAATGATCTAGAAAATATATTTATAAACAGTGGCAGCCTGTCTACAAGATGTCCCCAGCGAACCCTCCCTCCTGATGGTCACACTGTTGCGTAGTCCCCTCTCTCGGTGCACCATGGTTCAGTCTGTGTGACCAAAAACAGTGACAGTATGTCTCTTTTTCTCATGTTTCTGTGTTAGAAAGGGGCTCTTTTCCAGACAACATGAACAAATGTTTCCAGATCAGCAAAGTGTCAATTTCCTTCTTTATATTTTAAAAATCAGTGACTACATGTAGACAAAGCAATGCAAAGAAACACCAGCGTTTTTGGACAAATTATATATTAGTTTGGCAATCTTATCTATGTATAGACTCAGAATATGAAGGTTCAACACTTAAAAAGCTCAATCTACCTGCATCTTTTGCTTCTGCTTTATGAATATTAGAGAATACTGTCTCTCAACATGGATATTTCTTTTGTATCCTTTATGTTTATGAAACTAGGAAAGATGCAAAAGATAAACATGTAGCAATACAAGTTTTCACTAGGAGAAACAATAAAAAAAAAAAAAAAAGCCCTGGACTTCTGCCTATAAATAGTCCCTGAATATCTCACAACCTTCCAAGGAAATATTCCATTTGCCTGAACTTGCACAAACATGGAATCCAAGTCCTAATCCATACCTAATAATCGGGATCATAGTTGTGCTCAGCAGTTGAACATTATGAAATTACTGGATGGCAGCAAGAAGAAAAAGTAGCAATTTTACTTAAATGACTTCTTTGTAGAAATGAATATATTCATTGTCTTCTTGACTTCAAACACACGGCATAATCCTTCGGCACCTTTGAAGCCAGACCGATCTTTGGCACCATTTACAATGGAGCCACTGGAAAAGTTTACGTGGTCATGTAGCCACTGCTTTAACATTGGAGATCATGGTTTTTGCCAGACATGGTTTCCTCGGAAATACGCGTGCACCCACCACTTCAAGGAGGGATTGGGAATACCCACACCTCTTTCGTTTCACATCCAAAGTTCTCTCCATTTACCTGAGTTTCTGTTAGCTCTTTGGCAAGTGTGTGCTGGGTTGTTTTTTTTTTTGTCTCCTCATTTGGTAGGGCATTTTGTTGATGCTACTCATTAATGAAACCTGTGTTTTTCACTTGTACTATGGAAAATTACATTCACTCAACTTGCTCATCATAGAACTTACATTAAAGAAAATCTCATTTAAGGTAGTAAAAGATTATATACATCTTAGGAGAATTAAACACAGAACTAAGGCTCAGTATTATGAAGATACCAAAGTTGAAGAGGCCATTTTATTTGTTTATTAGGTGAATAATTGAAACCCTCTCCTACTCAATTTTATTACCCTTTAGGCTACAAGAAGACTTTGAGACTCCACATGATTCCAAATTTTCAACACTGAGAATGTCTTTCCCAGCAGGTGGAAGCTGCTCAGCTTTACATATTCAGGCTCTTTATTTTTATCATCCAACAAATAGCTTCTATCCCATCAGTATAAAATATGTACACAAGGTAATTTAACTAATATGTATGGGCATCATTTTTACATAAAGGTCCCATTGCAGATTTTAAAACCTACCCTGCTGAAAATGATACCCACCAACCAAATAATAATGGAAATACATTATGGTGCTCTTTAGACAACATTATCCTAAATTGCCGATTTGGAGCCATCGAATCAAACTTTATAATGTCTCTGTTCTTAACATCTGCTGAATGCCAGGCAGAGTGATTATTTCTGGAAACGCAGAAGAGGTCTGGCCAGGTGGATTTCCAAAGCCCCTTCAGAGCCTGTTTCCCATCTGGCATGTTGAAGAAATATTTTTAATGTTTGGGTTTTTTTTTTTCAGTTTCAGTCATGCAAATGTACATTTTAAATATATATTTATTCTCATCAATCAGTCTTTTTTAAAATCATTGGAAATACTTTTCTTCTGCCTCCTTGATGTCTGACTTATTCACAAATGCATGGAAGGGTCAATGTGTTTCTCTGTTGGCGACACGGAGCTTCTTCAGGAGAGAGCAATGAAATATCATAGTATCTGTGTCGACAGTGCAAATTGGACATATCTGGGTGAGGCTGTTTTGTTGCCTTTGGTTTGGGGGTATTGCTGCAGCTTTAAGGAGAACTTCAATTTGTTTATGTCATTTGAATCAGAACTGTGCTAATATTTATGCCTTTTCATCAAGAAAGCATTGTGCAGGATAATCACACTACATTTGTTAGACGGCTTCCTGGTACATCCAACATGCAACGTAATTCCACCATCGATTTTCTGTACAATATGGTTAAAATGGTTCCACTTTTTCCATTCCCATTTTTACTTTAATGGAAATTGAAGTTTCTTTCTTTTTAGACATATCAAATTCTAACAATTGTTTTTATTTTTAAACAAATTTTATTGTGCATATGTTAGGTATACAGCATGATGTTAGGGTACATATGGATAGTAAAAAGGTTACTATAGTGAAGCAAATTAATACATCTATCATCTCACATAGTTACCCATTTTTTTTGTTTTTGTGGCAAGAGCAGCTAGAGTCTAGTTATTTAGGAAAAATCCCAAGTATAGTATAATTTTATTAGCTCTAGTTATAGAATCTAATGTTGAACATTAAATTCTAGACTTGTTCATCTCACGTTTTTGCTATTTCGTATCCTCTGACCAATTATTAATTTTAATTTTGGGGTGTTCATCTGTGTCAGTTATTTCTACCAGGTTCAGTTTCCTCTGTCAGAGTTTTTCAGATCTAAATTTTGTCAAGAAGATTGGATCTTTCAATTTAGCTAAATGCAGGCACCTTCGACTCCACGTGCTCAGGAATTGTTTGTCTTCTCTAAACTTGCTTTTCCTCCTTGACTATCTAATTCATTGCCTGCAACCACCACTGATTAATGACGAGCGAAGGGAACTGAATCGCTCAGGAAACCCGGGCTGCTGCCTTGATTCTTCTGGCTACTTCATCTCCTGTGTGGCACCATGCCCATGTTAATCGCCCACACTGTATCGAGTCTGCCTGCCTGCCTTCACCTCAGCAGTGCTCTGTTTGTGCTCCAAAATACCACTGCACTGCACCGAAAACCGGCTTCTTTGGGTTTTCTCCCTTCAGAATCTGTCCTTTACTTAGGACAGAAATTATCTTCCTTGGAAGCTAATGTGATTGTCTTACTCTATGGCTTGAAAAACCTCAGTGTCCGAATAGAGGCCACTGAAAATGTGTCCCATCCTTGCATCTCACACCTCAGGATGGTCAATCCCCACGAGCGTGTTATACTCCAGGCACATATCCGGCAGCCAGGGCCCAGGCGTTTGTGTGCTGTGGGATTTGTGTGATGGCTAAGGCAGGAGGCTAAGGACATACTTGAGGCACGGATGTTGACTTTGCATAGCGGCAGAGAGAGACGGATGCGTGATCTGCGAGGGCGGCTGCCTGCTGTCCTGACGGGCCTTATGGAAAACTTGAATTTAGGGTGTTGTGGTCCTCACCTGGAAACCACATTTAATTAATATTGTTGTTAGCCTAGTAGATGTGTTTTTCTACAGAGCACAGTGATACAATATTCATTTTGATAAATGGCAGGAACGTCTTCATTATTTTAAAAAAGTAAGTAGACCTTTTGAACCATGGAATGTAGATGCCTCTTACTCAGGTATCCACCTTCCTAGAACAGAGATATCTGTACACAAAATTTGTAGTCAGGAGGTTGCTCTGGAAACACAGAATTAATGCCTATGAATGTGGAGTACTTTGATCTTTTTAATAAACAGTTTTATTGAGATATAATTCATATAGCTTACAATTCACCCATGTAAAGCTTAATGGTTTTTCATATACTCACACGGTCATGAAACCATCACCACAGTCCACTGTAGAACATCCCATCATCCTGAAAAGAAACCCTTACCCATTAGCAATTCCTCCACATTTTCTCCAAACACTCTCCCCAGCTCCTGGCAACCACTAATTCACTTTCTGTCTCTATGGATTTATCTATTCTGGTGTTTCATATAAATGGAATCATAATATTTGATCTTTTGTGTCTGGTTTCTTTCACTTAGCATAGAGATTTCATCATCCATGTCGTAGCTTGTGTCAGAAAGTCATTCCTTTTCCTGGCCAAATAATGTTTCATTGTGTGGATAAACCACATTTTGTTTATACATTCGTCAGTAATGGGCATGTGGGTTGTTTCCACTTTGGGGTTATTATTGTGAATAATACTACCAGGAACATTTGTATATGCACTTTTATTTGAATACTGTTTTCCATTTGGGGACAAAATCCCAGAAGTAGCATTGCTGAGTCACATCCTAATTCAATATTTGACCTTTTTGGGAATTGCCAAACCATTTTCCAAAGTGGCTACACCATTTTACATGCTCACCAGCAGGTTATGAGGGTTCCAATGTCTCTAAATTCTCACTGACACTTGCTACTTTGTGTTCTTTTGATTTTTCATTGATGGATACTCCTCATAGACGCTTAACAAGACTGCCAACCCCTCTCCTCGCTCAGGGAGCATCAGTTCTCTGCACTCTGGCATGCTGGAGTCTCTCAGCTTAGTTTTCCTTCCTTTGAAATTACTAACTAAACAGTGCCCATATTTTCTCCTTGGCTCTCACTTTCCTGGATGCTTTTAACAATATTTTATTTACATAGCTTTTTATTTTGAAACAATGTTAGATTCATGAGAAATTGCCAAAATGGTGCTACCCTCCCTCCAGGAGAGCGTGTTGCATGATCACCGTGCATGCAATGCATTGTCAAAATCAGGAAATTGACTTTAGCGCGTTGACTAGGCTAACAACCATATTCAGGTTTCACCAGTGTTCCCATGCACTCGTTTTCTGTGTGTTTGTGTGTGGATAGGCCTAGGTGACCGCAGCCCATACATAGATGTGTGTAGCCACAAGTAGAATCAGGATGCAGGACATCAACACAAAGAAACTCCCTCATTTATAGGTGCACTCCGTCCTTTCCTAACAAATGATACTGTTTTGCATGCAAAAATTCTGCTTTATATAATAGCAATGTAAATACGATGAGTTATGTTATATTTTGCAATGACATCTTGCTTATATTCACAAGCTCTGCCCTTTGCTATGACTGGGCAAGTATCCTGCCCCCAGAGAAATATTCTGTTGAATTATCTTCTCCACCATTCTTGCTGGTTTCCTGGGTTTATCTCTGAGTGATTCCTTGCAGCTCCAAGTTCACAGAGTGTACTACTCTGACCTCTTGTGTGCCAACTACACACAACAATAGAGGCAAGAAGATTCCATAGCAAATATTTATACCTTTACTTGTCAGGTTGTGTGATGTTTGAGCACACAGGAGCCATCTTTCCTATCATTTTGAGTAAATAAATCCTGAGCCAAGTTCTTGACTGATCATGATTTATACATTCTTCCTCTTGGGTGCTGCCTACCTGTGCACGACAGAGGTAGGCTGACTCTGTCTTAAGCCAAGAGGAACCCGGTTTAATCCTCATTGGCTGGTGAGATAAGGATACAGCCCGCTGGACCTGGGAGAATTTTTCTGGCAAGTTTCCTATGTGCAAACTGAGATCTTGTCTCCCTATCTAGACCCCATCATTTGTAATGTGTCCCTTTTATATTTGCATGACACTTATGATTTTTGCCTTTTAAAAAACCTGCTCTTTAACAGGAATCTATGAGAGCAGAATTGCAGGTCTCTCACGTGCTCACTAAAACTGTTTCCCAGGGTTCTGCTAACCGCCTAGGGTGTCAGCCTCAATAGAGGCCAGCTGACCCCGTACTGAACCAGTGTGAACAAAAACTGAGGTGCAAAACGATGAACTCGAATGCTTCACTTACAGATCTCTTGATTCAGTCTATATTGCTGCCACTGTCAAGCCACAAAAAGACAAGATGCATCTTATATGCATGTGGCTCAGGGAAAGAAGCCAACCTTTTAAGGAAGCATTTAGCATTATTCCATATATACGGCATTTTGGAAAATGTAAATCTACAGAGATGATAAAATGTCAGCGCTTGCCAGGGGCTGAGGTCAGTGGTGGGAGAAAGGGATTGAATAAATGAAGCACAGGGACTTCTCAGTGAGGCGAAACTGTTCTTTATGGTATTGTGACGATGATACATGACATTATGAATTGACAAAACCCATGGAGCTTTACGGCACAAAGAGTGAACCTTAATGCATGCAATATTTTTAAAAATCGCATAAGACATTGGAGGATTCAGGATGGAATGCAGATGATGAGAAAACAATCTGACTGAATTACAAATACATGAAACAAATTCACTGAAGGGGAGAAGTGGCCAAGCGCTCACTTACGGAACTTTGGAAATGAGTGAAGACTGCACGACCAAAGACAAGAGAAGACTGCACACAAGTGCTGTACACTAGTTGATAAAGCTGCATCTCATGAGCGTAGGGATGAAGAGTTGTGAGACCACTGTGTGTGCATACTGGAATTGAACAAATAAGTAAATGAACCAGGAATGGTGGGAACCAGACTTCTCATCCTGAGGGTGAAAAATTACAGAAAATTAAGGGCAAGAAGATAAAATGACCCGTCATAATGGATTACAGTTAGAGACATTGGTGCGCACTCATAGATGGCTTAATATAGACACAGATGTTTACACATAGAAATATTTCTATATATCTGGCTATACAGGAATTTGTATACTTTGGAAATGTTTATTCGAAATTCAAAATCTGTCTAAATCAATCTGAGGTAATTAAAGGCAGAATAGAGGTTCTCTTTGGTGGATTAAGAATTTAAGAGGAACAAGAGAACTTTGTAAGAGGAAGAAAATGTTCTGGGTCATAACCTAGGTATTGTTTGCACAGGTGTTTACGGAGGTAAAGGTCATAGAACTTTATATTTGAAATTTGTGCAATTTACTACAGGTAAAATTATATCTCAAAGTAAAACATATTGAATAAACCATTTCAAATTGTAAGAAGTGTTTGATTTCATGGCATTTGGGACCTCCTTCCTGTAATGAGTAGAAGTTACTGGGAGGAAAGGCAGGATCCTTAGCAGATATTAGAAGTCGGGCTCCTGGCATTCTTGATATTTCATGTGAGGCGAAGATGAAGCCAAGTAACCTCTGCCGCTCCCTCCTGAGACTTCCTAAGGTATTTGTAATTTTGAGAAATGTTTTTCTTTATGGCACGCTTTTTTAGTTAACCATCAACGTGTTACTGGCAAACACAAATGCAGAAAGTTATAATTTGACAGTTCTCTGGTGGACGCAGGGATGTGGTTTCCTTCTTGTTACATGCTCGAGTTGGATGGTGCATTCCTTGCGACACTTCTGCTCAGCAGTAGCAGTTGGTGAAGAGGAAATTCAAGCAGAATCCTACACTTCTGTCGTTCTCCCAAAACTACAGGTAGTAAAAGTTCATCCCTGTTCGTTTAGATAGTTTAGTATTGATTGGCTGCGTGCAAATTCCCAATGAACTTTATAACTCGTGACCGTAACTGTAAAAGCACGTACTTAGGAGGACAAGAAGGGGATTTATTTCAAGTGGCTCAAAGCCTTCTCTTCACTCAAAGCATACATGTCTTGGGCCATAGCTTCAACCTCAGCTTGTGCACAGACATTTGTGTTCCCTGAGTTTTCGCTCCCTTGGCTCAATGCCTTCGTTTAAAAACTGAAAGAGCCCTGTAAGAAAATAAAAAGTAGTAAGGTCTTCATCTACAAAATAAAAAGTGCTAACTTCCTAAAAAAATTCCAGATTTCATTCAAAAAGTCCTCAGACATAAATCACTAAACCAAGGCCAGAGAGAAAGGACTTAATATTGGGGACTGAATGTTCGAGTCTGAAAGACTCACTTGAACATCTGGAACAGATGACTGAGTAACACCCCTCAATAAATGCCAACCTCACGTAAAGACCAAGACTTGAAAGCTCCTGAAATCTATGGGTGGAAATTCCTAGTGTTGTGATTGACTTTGGAAGGAAAAATGAAAATGTTACGGTAGGGTGTGGACTTTGAGAAGCGTTTTTCTTTTCTTGTAACAATTTGGCCCTTAATTTAAAACCACTTTGCTAACCAAAGAAAGTTTTATTTTTAAGTTCATTTTTGTAATAACTAGATAGAATTCTACAATATGCAAAGTTCAGATTTTAGTATTATTCTCTTCCTATCGAGCCAAGCACTCTGGTCTCTGTAGAGAAGGTTCTGAATTAATTACTTTTAGCTGATAGAAGTCTCTTATCACTCGCATTCCTTCAGGGAAGAATGCAAAAGGAAGCCCTAAACGAATGGGTTTTCCAAAAGGCCATACTTCGCCTGCCTCTGTTCTAGGACAAATATAAAATTAATGTCCAAAAGAAAATATTAACTGGCGCCTGATTATTATTTCTGCCTTTTAGCTGTCAAATCTGTGCCCTAAATCTCACGTCAACGTAAGACAGAAATGACTGTTATGAATTTATAGAATGACCTAGGAGGCTAGCCAGTAGGTTTTGTAAAAAGTCAAGCCTTTTGTAAAACTTGTAGGGAAAGATAAAGTATGTTTTACGAGAGGTATTTTAACATTGTATCCTAGCACCAGCAAATCCTATTGGCTTTAATTCTAGAATATCTTTCAAATCCATCTCTTTCTACCCTACTTCCTCTCTACCACCCATCCCAAGAGCACACTACAGTAGATCCCTAAAAGTTCTTCTAATTCCACTCAATTCAACCTCTTTTTAGCAGCTCTAGTGATCTTTTTAAAATGTGAATCAGATTACATCACTACCACCTGCCACTTTAAATAAATTATTGACTTCCATTGAAAACTCTTTAGTATGTCCTCAAAATCTTATAACTTTTTCTCTGGATAATATTGTCTTGTCAGGCCAGACCCTAAGGTTACAAGCCAGCACAACATATCCCAATTTGCAAAAATGTGGGACAAAAAAAAAGTTACTTGGAACTCAACCATTTTTGAGATTCTAACCAAACACTAACAGTATGTTTCTGTAAGAATGATGTATTATGTAGTGTTTTATGAATCCAAACAACATGTGTCATATATACATAAATTATGAAACATGAGAATAAAAGAAAAATATTAAATTTAAATTAAATATTAAAACAAAATTATAGACCCTCCAAGCACCTATGAAGCTAAATGTATCTCCGTATCCCTGTTAATGGGGTTCGGGGCACGCTACCCCAATATGTGGCACCTTGGCGTTTGAGGAACAGCAGAAGCAGGAAGATGCCTTTCCTCTCACCTTCTCCACTGAAGCAGACCACAAAAGAAGCCTCTGACCTTCCTCTGAAGTGGGGTGTAAGACCTTCGTTCCAGAGGTGTTCTCCCTGTACCTGGAGGAAAGGAACATCCTCATCCTTGAAGACACAGAGAGGCCAAGAAGAATCTGAACACACAGGACTTGCTAAGTTCCCCCAGTTTATTCCATTAGATCCTTCCATTTTCTTCTCTGATCATACTTCTGCACGACTGCCCATGAAAATACAGAGGTTTCCCTGTTTCTTTGGGTCTTTATTTCTGAAGGCTCCCGCGTCACACAAAAGTTACATTAAACAAATCAGTGTGCTTTTCTCTTCTTAGTCTGTCTTTTATTACAGGTGTCCCTGTCATGAGCCCTGTGATGGTTGAGAAATCTCTTCTCTCCAACACTCTTTTATCTTATCATTTTTTTCTCTTCCCAGCAACAATCACTCTTCTGAACTTTGTGCTTTTCAATCTCCTGTGTTTTTTAAAACTATATATATATATAATTTTATTACATATATATTTGTCCCTAAATGTGTTTTGTGAAGTTTTTAAATCAATTTATCATATTATATTAGTTTCGTTAAGGTTATCTTATGTGCAGGTAAAGGCATCTTTCTCTAGTGATTATATACTCAGACAACAACCACCGTCATGAGATAGAGGATATTTCTATTGCCCTAAAATGTTATTTCATCCCCCTCTGGGCTGAATCACTGACATTCCTCCACACCCCCAGGCAACTATTGGCAGATAATTCTCACTGTCACTAATCATCGGGAAAATGCAAGTAAAAACCACAATGAGGTATCAATACACACTGACCCAACGACTGCAGTTAAAAAGACCGGCCATACCAAGTGTTGGTGAAGCTGTGGGGTAAGTGGCATGCTCACACGCCTCGTGCAGATGAAAAAGGCATGACCACTTTGCAAAACTATTAGTACATGATTTCATTTCTATTAAATTATAACAAGCAAGATTAAAAAAATAATAGCACCAAATCAGTTTTATCCACTTCTGTGCTTTATAAAAAATGATATTCAATATGCAGTGTTTAGTGGCTTGATTTTTTTTCGTTCAGTATCAAGTTTCTAAGACATTGTTATATGTTGATATAGCTCACTATGGTTCATTTATTCTGCTTATTGTGTAACATTTCATTGGATAAACTGCTAAGACTTGGCCAGCAGGACAGATTTGGCCTGCCATCTATAGTGTGCCAGCCGCTGCACTGGACTTTTACCACAAAGCAGGTGACCCCAGGTTCTAGTTCTACCCACCTGGCCACATTAGCTTCTAAAAGGGGTCAGCAAACTGTAGGTTAAATCTTGCCTTCCAGCTGTTTTTATAAATAAAGTTTTATTGGAACACAGCCACATTCATTTGTTTGTATATTGTCTATGGCTGTTTCCACACTATAAAGGCAGAGTTGAGTAGTCACAGCAGAGATCCTGTGGTCTTCAAAGCCTAAAGTATTTGCTATCTAGCACTTTATAAAAAAAAAATTCAGACTGGGTGTGGTGGGTCACACCCGGGATCCTAGCACTCTGGGAGGCCGAGGTGGGAGGATCTCTTGAGGTCAGGAGATAAGAGCAGCCTGAGCAACAGCGAGACCCTGTCTCTTCTAAAAATAGAAAGAAATTATCTGAAAAACTAAACATATATAGAAAAAATTAGCCAGGCATCATGGCTCATGCCTGTAGTCCCAACTGCTGGGGAGGCTGAGGCAGGAGGATCGCTTGAGCCCAGGAGTTTGAGGCTGCTGTGAGCTAGCCTGACGCCACGGCACTCACTCTAGCCCGAGCAACAAAGTGAGACTCCGTCTCAAAAAAAATTTCATGCCCTGCACCAGGCTATGAATAAAGCTCTTAACCTAAAAGTCTGAGCTGAACAAATATAAGCAAAGCCACCCTTCAGGACATTAGCTGGGAAAAATAAATTTAAAACTTCCCAAACTGAGACTACTGACCACACTGAAAAAACATTCCGTTGCATTCAAAGTAGTTAGATCCTTTTAGCTTTCACAGCCCAGGTGCCCAGGGCTGTGTGACATTCACACCTTTTACTGCCCGTACAGCCTTCTTGGCATCAGCCAAAGCTGGTAATGGTTTTGCCGGTCAGCTCAGGATTGCCCAAGGCTTGGGTGAAATCGTAAGACCGCAAATAGACCCTCCTCAGTCCTCAGATTGGCATCTGAGAGGAGATTGTGCCCCAAGGTAAAGAAAGGAAGATGTGTCCCCTATTCATGAATCATGGTATGTTTTTCCTCTGGACATTAAATTTATTTGCAGAAAACTCACCCTTCCAGGACTTGTTCATTTTCTTTTTCCTGGTTTTTTTTTCCTTTAACTTTAATTTTACACAGACAAACTTTTATTCGTACCAGTGAATGTTTCCATTTTCCGGGGCCATCTTCCTGGATAGGAAACTATTGACATTTGTTAAGGTGTAAGAGGGATTTACTTTCAGCTCTGCAGACTTCTTTTCTTTCCTCAAACCTTTGAAAGAAGCTGTTAGCTAAAGTTATCCTTAAAATACCCCTTTTTTCCCTTACCTTAATTGCAAAACCACCTTCTACCCACTCTCTTTCTGTGGCCTCCAAAGAGGAATTCTTTAAGAAAGTAGACAGCTGGCATTTTGCCAGAAAAGTCCCATGATGAGAGAAACACACCCCAAAGCATTTCTCTCAAGATCACAAACCCATGGTCCAGTGTCTCCCAGGAAATATTTAAGAGGAGCATTTTTTCTATTCAGAAATCCTTTCCTTAAATATGACCTAAAGAGGTAGCCTCTCAAACAAATATTATTCTGGAAAGAAAAGACAAGACTCAAGCTCTTGCTTTAAGACTCTCCATTCTTACTCTGCCAGCCTACAGTGTGCAAAAATGTGTATCTTGATTTAACTCCGTTTCCACCCAGTGATTTGTGTCAGCACAGCGTGATTCCCAAAGCCTCAGAAGGAGGCAAAGTGTCTACTGAAGCCGCCGTGTTTGCTGAACTGAAAGGGAATCTAGATTAAGAGGTGAAACTATTCCAGGTTCTCTGCCAAAAGGACACCAAAGAATGTGTCCGAGTTTCCCGTGTCTCCTGATAACACGAGGTCAGAGCTGGCAGCGCCGCACCCGTAAACCGAGAATGAGAGCACCGGCACAGAAGGAAGACTTGTTCATTGTCCCTGGCTGCCACTTGGATCACAATAACAAAAATGCTGGCGGTTGTTGACATTCTCAACTTACAGGCCACAGCTCTATGCGTTCTTATTACTCACCTTCTACAGGTTCCAAGGGTCAGGCCAAAAAAATAAAAATCAGCCTTTTCCTGCGGGTGAAGCTTTCGAAGTTGGCATTTGGGCCCCTATTATCTGACTCAAAACTCACAATTCCCCCGTGGGGTAGGTAGAAAATTTATCCCTGCTTCCAGAGTGGGAAGCCAGACACTGAGAAAAGGAGAGTGTTGCCTGGTGCCAACAGCTTCAGAATAAAGACCTTCCACTGCCCAGCTCCGAATGAGTGGCCAAGCAGAGCCGGGCCTTCCTTGGCAGGAGGCTTCTGCTTCCTGTGTGTGTGGAGAGAAGTTTGCGAAACGCTAGTTTGGCTGCTGGAAGAGAGGGAGATCCAGAATGTTCTTTTCCTTGCTTAATCTAGGCACAAAATATCTGAACTGCTATTTCTCTGAAGAGCCTTGGGAAGGGAGCTGCAATCCTGATCCAATAAGGACAAACTATTCACATGGTGGATTGGAGATCCCAGGGATATACCGTTAAAAGATAATGGAAACGAGTCCAATATGTATTATATCACAGCCCAAAGGTTATTATTGATTCTGTTCTGTCGACATTTTGTTTTTTCTTTATTGGAGGAATTTTTCCTAGGAGTTTGGATTACTCAATTAACATAGCTCCATTTAAATCATTAAAGCATAACCCTGGCTTATATAGCTTCTGCTCTTGCTTTAATAATTATTTTATGACTGTGGAAAATTTTCTATAAATGAAGTATTTGCTTTTTCTTTTTCCTATTTACTGAGGAGCAAGTCAACCTTACCTCTCCCCCTTTCTAATCTCTACCCATCCACAGTGCACGCGCACACACACACAGACACACACACAGAGCAGACACAAGTTTCCCTGTACCTTAGTACCCCACACTGATGTTGGAGTGTAGGGTGGCGCAGGAAGTGATAGACTGCCAAAATCTTTTGGCTCAACCCTTGTCTCCTTCAGAATGCAATTCACACCATTTCACACTACTTAGGAAGTGGTCAACGTGGAGCCATCAGAGAGGTGTTGCTAATTCTGAACATTATGGACGACTCCTCTGGGCACTACATCCCAGCCCAACTTAGTTCTGTTCCCAGGCTCCGGAGTGTGCAGTTGGGATTTTGCCTCTCACCTCTCCTTGGAAGGAAAATTATTACAGAGTTGCTTCCTGTGTGTAGCAGAACATTCCTCTCTCAACTGTAGAGGAAGCCATTGCCTACACCCTACAAATGTCTCTCTGCCTTTCATGTGCAATTTATGACTGTTTAAGACTGGCTTAACATGGGAGATGCCTATTATGTAATTCCTTTATCCGTCTGTCATTCTCAGGAAATTTCCTGCTAAAGAGGCAAATAAAACCCTACGTGTGCATTATTTGTGGTTAGTAGAATTCAACGCACACTCTGGATATAATCTGATAGTATCTCTCTTAAAAATTTTTATTACATCGATTGTTCCCATTATAATTTTAAGCTTTTAAAATAAAGTGAAATCGTATAGTGAGGAATCTCCTCTACCACCTTCTAAATAACATTTGTTCCTAGTTAATGAATATATTTACTTTTATGTTTTTGTCATTTCAAAGTCCAAAATTGGACCATGGCATAATTTTAAAATAGGAAAATGTGGATCACAATGATACTTGAGAATTTTAGATGTGAAGAGTCACTGTTCAAGTTTAGGACTTCCAATTCTAACAACCGTGTGCACTCGGAGAGTCCTTCTCAACAAAGTACTGACTGCTGGTTAATTGAAAAGAATTTCAGAATCTAAAAATACTCACACCTACCCATCCTAAAAAGGTTACAAGCTCAGTGCCAACAGGAATAAGGCTCCCTGGGAGTTTGGGCAAATTTTGACACGTTGGATTTTTAGAGATTTTTTAGAGGGGTGAGTTTAGAAACTCAAATCGAATTCAAAGTGGTGAATTGTTAGAGACATAACAACATAAACTTGAGTCAAAATTTTATAGAGGAAGGACTATACATGCGATAACATTGCATTGAACTGTACACAAACATACATGCTAACACACAAGTGAGGATGTGTCAAACTGGGGAAATGTGAGTAAGGTTGGCGGATGTCAGCTTCCTGGTGGGGGCATTGTCCTGTACTTCTTCTGTCAAGTGGTTACTCTTGTAGGAAACTAAGTGAAGGATACTTGGAATCTCTCTTCATTGCTTCCTATACTTGCATGTGAAACTACAATTATCTCAAAAAAAAAAAAATACTTGAGGGAACTATATAGAGGAGAGCAGAAAGATAGCAGGAAGACATACAGGCCGGAAAGCATTTGTAATTTTCCACAAGGGATAGGCAGGCAGAGAAGGCAGGTATAATCTTCAGGGTGCAGAGAATGTCACAGACGGCCAAAGGAAGGCCGAAAAAGGTCTGTGCATTACAGCAGACAGAGATCAGATAACAAGCACATGATCATGACAGGGAGAAGTGACGTCTCTGGAGTTTTTCTTCCTTGATGCAAACACAGACACAGTGTTGGTGTCTGGATTGAATGGAAGCCATCAGCAGTTGTCCTGGATACTACAGAAACCGCTAAAATGGATTCATAAGTCTCCCATGTTGCTTTCTTTTACAACTGTAAACGCTTCTGGCTTCTGATTATCAAAACTGAATTTAAAGATTGTGGTTTGCCGCCTCTTTGGAAAAAATCAAGCCTTGGGTTGAAATACTAATCAGGCTTTATTTTAAGTCATGATGAAAAGGGAAAAAAAGAGACAGTCACCACAGACAAGGTGACTAATTTATGCTCATATTTCACAGCCTAGCGGCACTGTTTTGTCCTTCCTCAGGGACTCTGACGTCTTTGATCTCCTTTTCCTAAAGATCTTTCTTCTGCAGGCAGTGCTGGAGTGTTGGAGAGCTTCCATCTGCCCTCTAGACTCACTCCCTACCCAGGGCTCTTTCCCCACATGGGCTATGGCAAACTCTGTTTCTCAATACGACGTTTTAGAGATTCAGTCTTGTTACTGCTTGCATCCTTCCTGTGGCCAGCGTGCATACATTCTGTTCTCTGAGCCTGCCACAATTTTGTTTGTCCATTTTCCTTTGCATGGATATTTACATTGCAATTCAATTCCTAGGTGTATACCTAAGAGAAATGAGTGCATGTGTACACAAAAGACTTGTACAAATATGTTCACGGCCTCTTTATTCACATATATGTCATGCTTTACATAGCAACATTTTGGTCAAAGATGGGCCATATATGCAAAGGTGGTCCTGTATTAAACAGATTATAATTCTGTATTTTACTGTACCTTTTCTATGTATAGATGTGTTTATTTATTTTCTTTTTTTTATTTCAGCATATTATGGGGTACAAATGTTTAGGTTACATATATTGCCTTTGCCCCACCCAAGTCAGAGCTTCAGTTGTGCACATCCCCCAGACGGTGTGCACCGCACCCATTAGGTGTGAACATACCCATCCTCTTCTTCCCCCCTTCCATCTGCCCAACACCCGATGAATGTTATTACTATATGTGCACATGAGTGTTGATCAGTTAATACCAATTTGATGGTGAGTACATGTGGTGCTTATTTTTCCATTCTTGTGATACTTCTCCTGGTAGAATGGGTTTCAGCTCTATTCAGGAGGTATTAGATCATCATTGTTTTTGTGGCTGAGTAGAACTCCATGGTATACATATACCACATTGTATTAATCCACTCATGGATTGATGGGCACTTGCGTTGTTTCCGTATCTTTGCAATTGTGAATTGTGCTTCGATAAATATTCAAGTGCGGTTGTCTTTTTTATAGAATGTCTTTTTTTCATAGAATGAGTTGGGGAGGATACCATCCTTGTCAATGTTGTGGAATAATTTCTGCAGTATCGGTATGAGTTCTTCTTTGTAGGTTTGGTAAAATTCAGGTGTGAACCCATCTGGTCCTGGACTTTTCTTTGTTGGAAGATTTTTAATTGCTGCTCCAATTTCTGTGTTTGATAATGGTCTGTTTAGGAATTCTATTTCCTCCTGATTGAGCTCTGGTGGGTGGGGGGTTGGGGTGGGTAAACTCACAACTGATGATGGCAGAGCGCACTGTATGGGGAAAGGGCATGCTTGTAGCCCTGGCTTGGGTAAGGCAAAGGCATTATATGTCACCAAAATGCTTGCACCCTCATAATATTCTGAAATAAAAAAATAAAATTAAAAAATTAAAAAAAAGAATGGCTTTTTTCCTTTGGGCAGATGCCCAGTAATGGAATTGCTGGATCAAGTGGTAGTTCTACTTGTATCTCTTTGAGGTATCTCCATACCACTTTCCACAGAGGTTGTACTAGTTTGCAGTCCCACCAGCCATGTATGAGTGTTCCTATCTCTCCGCATTCACACCAACATTTATTGTTTCAGGACTTTTTGATAAAAGCCAGTCTCACTGCAGTTAAGTGATATCTCATTGTGGTTTTGATTTGCATTTCCCTGATGATTAGAAGTGTAGAAGTGTTTAGACACACAAATGCTTACCATTGTGTTACAAGTGCCAACATTATTCAGTACAGGAATGTCCTGTACAGGTGTGTAGCCCAGGAACAGTAGGCTGTAGTGTATAGACTAGGTGTGTAGCAGGCTCTACCACCTAGCTGTGTAAGTACACTCTAGGATGTTTGCAGAACAATGAACTAGACTAACAAGGCACTTCTCAGAACATGTCCCTGTGGTTCAGCACTGCATGACTGTTTATGGTAGAATAAACTCCAGGATACATGAAGGTAGCAAAGAAAGAAGACAGCATTCTTGGGGAAGGGAGAGATGGGGTATAGGAGGATGAGGCAGGAATTTGGGGGAAGAGGGCCAAGCGGTGATCTCAGTGTGGAAGCATTTTGTATTCTGCAGCCTCAGGTCAAATTCTCTATAATTTCATCCCTGTTAGTTCACCGTGCCTAGACTGTGTATAAAGAAAGCGCAGATGTGTCGGGTATCAAGAGTTCTTAGTTTCACAAGTGCAAGTAGCTGGGTTAAAGAGGATTAAAACAGGCTGACTCTAGGTTTCTCTAGTTAAATTACAGCTCTTTCTAAATTGTTGGGCCTTAAGTATCACATTCCATTCCTCACCTTCCAAAGCACGGATACCATGGGCAACAAGTAACAGACGTTACCAGAAGCAAGGCAGTTTAGTAGAAATGTCGTTGGGACGGATATCATAACACCTGGATTTTTACTGTGGTACTGATACTAGTGAGCTGAATCAACTTTAATAAACCCTTCCACCTTGGTCTGGCACTTCTCACTGGAAAATAATCGCATTTGGTTATATGACTCTAGGATTCCCTCACTTCCACGAACCGACAGTTCTGTGAAGTTTTCTTATTTAATAAATCAGCAGTTTGGTGCCTCCTTTTCGTTCACTATTTTCCCTATTGTCTCTGAAAGACCACCCCCAAGGCCAACTCAATTTCCTTTTCAGGATTCCACACTTCACACTGAACCACATGGTTGGTTTCGCTGCATGGTACCAACTTTTCTCTATGTTTGCCTGCAAGAACAGACCCCAAGAAGGCAACCATATTCTCTCTCCAGATACCAAAGCCCAAAAAGAACTGCCAACGTCTGACCTTCCAGGGTGCCAGCCAGCTGTAGTTATGTGCAAACAGGAACTTTAATGAGTCATCTGCTTAAAATGACTTGCTGGTTGTTTAGGGTGAGTTTCCAATAGTTCCACAGTAAAACCATCTCTTCCTGCAGTCATTTTATGAACATTAATGGATTCAATATTACTGAGCTCTCATGTAAAATATCATATCTGTTTAAAACAGGATTCCAGCAGAGAAGCAGAACTCCATAGATAGATACAGATGAGGATATAGAAACACACATGTATATCCTCTTTATATATGTGACAGATATAAATATACCAAATCTGTTTGTTTTTCTAGGGAGAGACAGAGGGCAACAGCTGTAGCTCTGTCATTTATCTATCTACCCATCTATGTATCTAAGACAGAGAAGGAGAGGCAAGTCCAAGTCCCACAGGGCCAACCACCAGGAAGGGATGAAATTCACCACCCAGGCTGAGACTGCTCTCCGGAAGCACAATTTCTTCTTCTCTGTCTGTTTTTAGCACCAGCCCTGCTTTTAAAGCCTTTCAGCTGAATGTCAGTCCGATTGGGTTACCGGGGATAATCTCCCTTGCCTAAAGCCAACTGATCATGGACTTTACCAACATATCTTCACGGCAGCACCTCTATTAGTGTTTGAGGAGCTGGACACCGCTGCCTCACCAAGCTGGCGCAGTAGAAGGACTGTCACGGAGTCAGAACAAGGTGGGAAAGCTAAGAAACACCACCCAGTGGTGTACCGTGTGTGCAGAGAGCTGTGCCGGGCATTGTTGGACAAACTGTGTTCTCCCAGGGCCTGTGTACTCATCTGCAAGAAGCAGAGAAGCTGCTGCCCTCAGGATGTTGCTTGGAGGCTTGATGGGATGATGGGCATAAAGCACCTGACACCCCTGGAAATCACTTGCTCCTTAATAAAATAGTTCCTGCCCTTGCTTCTGAAACTTTGTTCAGAAGAATTTGCTCAGAAGATATTGTTTCATGTGCAAATCTGGGGGTCCTGTCTTTATTAGGTCTGTTTTAGGAGGGGCCAAACATTTGCACCTTTAACCAGCATTTAAACAATACGGGACTTATGGAAATAGGCCACAGTTTGTGAAATGGGGCCATAGAGAGAGTCGGAAGAAATTAATTGCTTATTACATTTGCAAGAGGCTTCTGTTTAGACACTATTTTTACCTATCTTGCCAATCATTAAGAGAAAGACAGTAGTCAATGTACTGAGAAACTATAGTTAATGAAAGAAGACTTTCTACCTATTGAAAATACTTATTTATCAGTACATATTATAATTACAAGTGAATACAGTAAATAACTTGGATTGCAATAAAAATATCCATTCTAAAGATAATGGCTTGCTTCTATTAAATTTTAAAAGGAATGATAAGACACACTTTCAAGTTAGTAATTTTTTAATATTTTTAAATGCATTTATAAAGTTCCATAAGTGACACATTAATTTGCAAAGCCCTAAAATGCATGGGATTAAATAGTCAACTGATAAGTATCAGGCCTTCTGAAGATAAGACTGTTCTAGAAAAGTGAAATGTAGATGAAATATTAGAAACGATCTCTTCTCTCAAAAGTCTAACACAGAAACATCAGTTTGCTCACTGACGATGTGAATTGAATGTTCATCCTGGGCGTGTGCAAGTGCCCACGTGGAACATCGCAGAGGCGCTCTGGGCACCAGCAGTAAGAACCAATCTGAAGAATGTTGGTTGCTCAGGAAATAAAGGATTGTACAAGTGGTGGCTTCTCTCTCAACACCTGGAAAGGCCCAGCCAGGAATCGTGAGAGGGCTCTTCTAAGTGGAGCACCTCTTTGAAAAGCTTGTTTTTAAATTCCTAAACTTGAACTCGTAAAATCACTGGCATATTTCTTCTCAGCCTTGGGCGCTCATGCCAGGCAAAACGAAGTGCACCAGCCACGCCCATTGCACGTGGGCCACACGCCTCGCTTACCCATGGCTGAATCCGGGCATTCCGTAGCCTCTCTGTCTGTGGCCAGGCCTGACCCACCCGCGCCATCTGCTAAGGCTGTGAGGAACCATAAAACATGCTGCATGCCCCTCGTCTGGTCTCCCAAAACCCCACTAAGACTCTTGCGTAGACTGAAATTCACAATCAATTTATTCTTTACAACTATGCATGTTTGAAAAGGAAAAGACATTTCTTGCTTCTTTAATCTTCTCTGAATGTCTGAATAGTTTATTATCTAAACATCACTTGTTTTTTTCTGTCATGTTTTGGTTTGTCTTATTTTTAAGTTTAATGAAATGACTTTATTGGAAGGCACAAGAGTGAGAATTATTATTTTAAGCAACAGGAGGAAGGTAGATATCATTGAGTTGTTCTGAGTGAGAGTCCCAGGGCCAGAATAGGATCCCCTCTGAAGAGTCTGGGTCTTGGTGCAGAAGGTGGTCAGTCTGCAATGCATATTGGAGGGGACAGGTCCCCAGAGGAGGATCCTGGAGCGATTTACGGTACCAGGGGCCCACACAGGCCTGCTGGGAGCAGGAACAAGGAGACATTGGCTGACGCTACTAAATGCCTGTTGTATACCAAACACTCTACCTACACTTGCAATAGAGGGAAATTGGAAAGGGGGAAGGAACATGTAGGTGGACAGCCCCAGACCCTGTTGCTTAGTTTGATGGACCAACAGGGAGAACAGGCCCAGAACAAGACACACAGCACAATGACACGTGCTCAGTGTCACGACTGAAATATTTGCAAAGTGCTGGATGGCAGTGAAGACTGTAGGGATGTGAGGAACGGTGGACACGTGCAGCAGGGATCCAGGAGTGATGCAGAGAAGGAGAATTTAGGATTGAAACTCTCTGACCCGATCCCGATGCTGCTTCTGAGCTCCGGGGCTCAGACACGATTAGAGACCTTGTGCTCCAGTGACTGTTTTTCTTTCATAGCATAATAAAAAAAGAAAAAAACATAACTAGCTCTCTATTATTTTTCAAAAGGCATTTATTTTACCAGTGTGAACCTCCCAAGCTTGGAAACATTGCCTCAAGTGTTAAGAATGCCTCCTTTCCTTTCAAATACCTTCCTGCTAACACTAAAATATCCACAAAGGAAAAGACTCGTGTTAATGACGAGGTCTCAACGTGACAAATCTCCAAGAGCAACACAAAGGTGCATCTTTCTTCCTTTAATTGCGTGAAGGAGCAACATAAAGCCCCTTGTGTGGTGATTGAAAAGGCAGAAATTAGATATTTGGGTCGTTCCAGTGAATAGTGTGATTCCTGACTCTTCTCCAACCACTGCGCTTTTTGCTTCAAAATATGCAGATGCACATGGCAGCATTTCCTTCGGCTCACTACATTGAACAATGGCTGTTAAAGGTCTTAAGAGTTTTGCTTCTAAATAGACATGTGAACATGCATTCAGCAGGGTTTTTAAAATTCTTCTTTTTTTCTTCAGATAATAATTGAAAACTTTTAGATGCCTGATTCTTTGTGGGTGGGGCTTCACACCAACTGGTTCCAAAAACTTAAAAGTTGGTTGTGAAATCAGTTTTATGTTTCATATTTTGGTTTAATAATTCTAGTCATGGAATTCCCTTATGGAATAATGAATTAGTTTCCTACTGTTGCTTTGCAGTTTACTACAAATTCAGTTGTTTAAAAACAATGCAAACTTACCATTTTACATTTCTCTATGTTATTAGTCCAAAATCAGTCTCAGTTGGCTAAAATTGATATTTTGACTTGGTTATGTTCCCTCTGCAGGCCTTGGGGGATGATTCATTTTCACTCCTTTTCCAGGGTCTGGAGGCTCCTTCCCTGTGGCCCCATCCTCTGCTTCCATTGTCACATTTCCTTCTCTGATTATAACTCTCCCACCTCCCTCTTAAACGCCCTTTGTGATGACCTTGGACTCACCCCTATAACCCGGGATCATCCGCCCATCTCAAAATCCTAAACTAAATCACGCATGCAAAATCCCTTTGCCATAAAAGGTGACACATCCCCCGGCTCTGGTGATTGGGACATGGATGTACTGGGAAGGCTGTTATTTACCCACCACATACAGTGATAACACATATGGCTGTATACATGTGAAAGTGGTTTTCACTCGCAAAAAAGCAAATGGTTGGTTGACAGTTTTTTAAATTGTACTATTGTGTTTGTATGAGTCTGTTCGGGCTACCATAACACAATACCACAAATTGCCTGGCTTAAACAACAGAAATTCCTTTTCTAGCAGTTCTGGGAACTAGAAAACCCAAGATCAAGGTCCACTAGATGAGGGCTCTTGTTCTGACCTGCAGACAGCTGCCCACTGTGGCTGATGTGGTGAAGAGAGAGCTCTGGTGTCCCCTCCTCTTCTTCTAAGGGCACCAGCTCTATGGGGTAAGGGTCCCACCCTAAATGATCTTAACCTTTATCACCTCCTCACAGGCCCTGTCTCCAAATACAGTCACACTGGGGCTTCAGGTTTCAAATTACGAATTTTGAGAGAACACAACTCAGTCCATAACATTGTTTGTATCTGCTTAGGTGGTTGGGTGCAGGAGTAACTTAACCAAAGCTTTGAAAAGAATATATTTGAAAACTGCAAAGCTTAGTAAATAAATGAATCCAAGATCTGAATATATTGCTTTAGAAAAGTCTTCAAACTACAAGTCCAAAGACCAAACCACCCCACCTATGGCTGTATCAACTTTGCCTAACTATACTATCTATCTGTCTGATTATGATTTGCTTTCAAATATGGATATGATAACACCTGTTATTCCCTTTAAAGCATTGTTTCAAAGATAAAGTAGTACAGTCATTGTAAAAGCACTTTAAGAACTTTAAAGCACTTTATGAGGGTCAGTTGTTTTTCCAAATAATTTGAGTGTGTAATAAACAGAGTGAATACAGCAAAATGCTCAGCCACTTTGGAAAGAAGCTATTGAGGACAGCATGTTACAGGTTTGCAAAGGTGTCATTGTTTTTCTTACTCTATGATTCTTTAAAGGAAAGACAAAGGAAAAAGAAGAAAAAAAATTGCTACTTCGTAAAAAAAAAAACTGCTCTGTCTTATAGAGACAGCCCTAGGAAACTTTAGGCAGATACCACTTATGATATAAGTTAATCATTAACTGGAATAAGAAAAGAAAAATAGATTAACATAAAGAAATGACCTATAAAAAATTTTTTGGGCTATTTACCCTGTACTTAGGTGCATAATTTTTTTCTCACTTTGCTTATACACAGCAAATATACTGTTTAGGCAGATTTTATCCTGTCACCTTAATAAAAAATAATATTTACTGGAAGCACATGATTAGCTTAACCTGGTGCTAAATGTCCAGGAACAACGTGAGGAGTTCAAACAACCCAATGGCCCTGCTGCCCATGCAATGGTAGTTACTAAAATTTTAAAAGATGAATTCTAGAGAAATAACCAGTCCCTTAAAGGATGACCTTTAATATCCTAAACCTATGAGATGTGAGTTAATATCAAGCCCATATTTTATGAAAAGTTGGATGTGTGAATCATTGTCTCAAAGATTTTACCATGAGGGATGTTTTTGAAATGTGTCTGTACGTTCTTACAAAATCCAGATTTAAATGAAAAAGAAATCTTAAGATGTCGTGTAATCTTATGAGGGCAATCATGGTATTGTGTGGCATGGAACAAGTTTGAAGTCTATTTCATTACTGTCGACAATTCCAACAGCTTAGACTTTTCCAGTGTGTGTCAAAACATACAGCTTTTAATCAGCTTAATCAGGGGAACATTATATGAGTTCAGCAGCCTGCCATGTCTGCAGGCAGTTCACACTATGAGAAACATTTTGCAAACACAATAAAACCCAGAATTTCCATAAATCTCTAAAACATAATCAGAATTGCTAATAGGCTATGTCAGCAAGAGCAGAACAAATCTTGGAACCGTAAAGAAAAAGCTGATATTTTTTCCCCAAAAAAGTCTTCTGCAAAAAATTCATACGAGAGAATTGGGTTACACTGCACATTTTTGTGGTGGCGATGTTGAACCTTGATTTATTGTCTCTTTTCTAAGATCTCACTTATTCTCGTTGCTTGAAACAATTTAGCCTAATCCCCAGTACGTTGAGTAGTGTGCTCCAAGCAAGCCTTCCTAATTTTAGTCATGTGCAGATAATTGGCTACCACAGCAACATAAGAAAAAGGAAATGATGAACCTCAACAACAAAACTATCCAGTAAGCTTTGTGGAATACGTTATTTATTTGAGTAAAATAGAGCTCTCCATAAGGCATCTGGGATGGTGTCAGTCTGTCTTGTATTTTGGGAGGAAGACACTTAAATTGACATTTATCAGGTTTTCAATAATGCAATCCTGTCATCCAAATCTCTTCTAGACAGCACAAAGCAGTAACAATTTATGGCTGGGTAATTTAGGTGTTGTCTTGCAAGTTGTGGTGGATTTTACTCTTGGGCTGTGAGAACGCCAGGCTTTCTACATTTCTCTAACATGTTGTAGTGATTATCTGTTGAATCCAGAGTACATATTGGAAAATAGAATGATGGGGAAGTTATTGGAAGATCCAGTAGTAACTTGTCTGGTGAAAACAAGAGAGTACAGAGGTGACAGAAAAAACATGAAGGTGGCCTCAAGTAGAAGGTTGGTTTCCTCTACCTGTTCTTGAATATCAGACATATCACATGACACTCCTCCTCCTGACACTTTGGAAAGCCAAGGAGCACTGCTAGGTTGGTGTCTCCACCATGGTCTGAAGCCACGTGAGAGCCATCGCCACCTGCTGCACTGAGAACAGATGATGGCTCCACCCCGTGGTCTGAAGTAGATTTCCTCTCAAGTCCTGAGAGGCTCAGCTGTGCTTTGGAAACACATCCTGTCTGATCCTGGCCACCACCTCCATCCTCCACATCTTCCCTCACTTGGTGACTGAAGTGACTTCCTAGCTGGTCCCTGACACTGTCACCAACCTGTTCATTCTTCAGGCAGTGTCTTTGTCCATTTGTGCTGCTAATACTTTAGACTGGGTAATTTATAAACAACAAAAATTTATTGCTCCCAGTTCTGGAGGCCTGGGAATACACGATCAAGGCACTGGCAGATCCAGTGGCTACAGAGATCTAGGCTTCTGCTTCAAAGACAGCAAGACACCACCTCCTTGCTGCATCCTTACATGGTGCAAGGGGCGGGCAAACGCACTCCGCCAATCTCTTTTACAAAGACACTAATCTACATCCAAGGGGCCCCACCTTCTAAGGTTATCACATTGAGGATTAAGTTTCAACATATGAATTTTGGGAGGACACCAATGTTCAAATCACAGCACACGGCATTCGGGGAGACTGATTTAAGATGGAAGTCAGAGCACATCACTCTTCTCTGCTCATGGCTTTTGTCTTTCTTGGAAAAAAGGTCAAGTCTTTGCAATGACAGGCAAGACCCCAGCTGGTTGATCCATGCCCACAGCCATCAGCTCTGACCTTTTCTCCTAAGATGTACATCCTTGACCTCTCAGCCTCAGCTACACTCTCTCCCTCAACATTTCTTAAACTTGCCAAGCTCACTCCTGCCTGCAGACTTTCCTTTCACATCCCTCTGCCTAGAACACTCTCCCTCCACTTCTCTCAGCTCTAGGGTCAACGTCATTTGCCCGAAAAGGGCTTCCCTGGCTGTGCCCTGTGAAGTGGACTTCCCTCTCCCTATGAAAGTTGCTGTTCCCATACATTCTGCAATTTTTTTCCTTGATCCTCTTTGTATTTCTCTCTTTCTTCCCTATTTTATCTTTCTTTGTGATACTTTTGGAAGATACTTGAACTACCGTCTCTGAGTGTTAGACTTTGTAATTGCAATAAAGTACAAGTCAAATCTCTTCAAAACATCACAGCACAGACTCATTTCATTTATTACTAACACAAAGACACTTTATTTACCTCCTGGAATTGTCTTACCAATTTAGAGAGATCCTATCTGCAAAGTGCGCAGGAAGTATTTTCCATGCAACTAGTGGTTAAAATTTTATTATTCAACATTAGCAAAGGCATTGTGCGCTGTTCTTGACATCTAATAGTAAACTGTTAGGACCATCTACAGGCAGAGGAGGAGGCAGCTTAAGTCTTCCATGTCTTGCAGGTCATTTGGTATGGGCACATCAATTTCTAACAATCCGATTCAAGGGTATGCCCGAGTTTAGAGGAAAATGGAATTGTCATGAGAGAAAAGCCTGGCCCCAACCCCCAGTGCAAACGTGGCTGGGTAATAAATATGGCCAGCTTTGGTGGAATGCTCACTGCTATGGTTTGAGTGTTTGTGTCCCTCCAAAATTCCCATGAAAATTAACTTCCCATGCAATAGTTTAGGGAGGTGGGGACTTTCAGAGGAGATTAGGCTATGAGAGCTCTGCCCTCGTGAATGGGACTGTGCCCTTATGAAAGTGCTCAAGGGGGTCTGTTTGGTCTTTTTGCCCTTTCACCCTTCTGCCATGTGAGGACACAGTGTGAGTCACCATTTGTGAAGCAGAAAACAGCCTTCATCAGACATCAAATCTGCCAGTGCCTTGATCTTGGACTTCCCAGCCTCCAGAACTGTGAGACAAATTTCTATTACTTATAAATTATCCAGTCTGAAGTATTTTGTTACAGCAGTAGGAAGGGATGGAGACTCATGCCACCTGATTCTCGTGATGATCCAGTGAGGTTGGAATTGCCATTGGTCCTTTCTGTCCAAGGAACCGAGTTCAGGTCTGCTCAAGGTCCCAAGGTTGTGAGGTCAGAACTGGAGAGGAATCCCGTTTTACTTCAATTCTACAGTCCGTGATGTAGATGTTATCTGGGTGGGGGTTAGAAGCCACAGGATTGGGATCCAGAAAGATCAAGCTTTGCTTCTAATGCAAATTCTGACTCAGACCCATCCCATCTGAAGTGCCTGCACGTAGGAAATGCTCCATTTCCATGAGTGTCTTCTAATATCAATTTGTATTTGTTTAGACATTGCAAGGTGGTGTTTCTGCTACATCTTTGTGGAGTACACTTACTCAAAATCATTTTCTACCAAAAACTACTGACCAGTGGAAATTTCCAGTGATGCAATTGCATTTCACACCATGATTTATATGCTTTAAATTAGCTAAACTGGAATAACTTTAGAATAAGAACATTTAGATGAGCCAGTGAAGCTTTCTATAAATTTCATTAGATGCCACAGAGGACAGAAGTTGTAGACACTAATGTGAGTATCAGCCTATCTACTTGAGACTTATTACTGTTATTATGAATTTATTCCCATCAAAATTACCCATCTTTGCAAATTCAGCATGCAATCTCACATATAGTCTCAGAGGATTATTTTCTCTCCAGAGATAACATAAGATGTATCAGAAATAAGATGAGATCCATGAATAGTCAAGTAAAAATACTATTCCACTGGGTAACATTTCTTTTGAAATATCAGCAAATAATATGATCAGGGCAATCGTTTTTTATAAACAAAGATAGTTTCTTTTTTATGCTTCCAATCATTGCTATGCTTCTTAATAGCCTTGGAGTTTTTTTTTTTCTTACCAAAGTAAAAAACAAAAAATGTATTTTTTCTCCATTGTTTTGCTGAGATGCATAATGTGTGAAGATGTATATATGAATGAGACTCTGGAAAAAATGAACGAGAAATTGATTTTTGCTCCTTTCTTAAAAATGCCTTTACAATTGTTCTATTGTTGTTAAAATGGAACATTTTACAACATTCTATGTGAAGGGTTAAATCAGGGTTTTCAAAATTATCATCATGTTTTAGGCATAGTATATATATGTAAACAATACAAATCTTTAAGTGAGAAGTTCACTGAAATTTTACATATTAATATATCTATGTAGCCATCCCTTCAGTCAAAATATAAACTACTTACAGGACCCAAAAGGCTTGTTTATAATATTAATATATTCCTTCTCAACCTGTATCATCACCTTACCTAGAAGCTGGCATTATTCTGACATCTATTATTGTAGATTAGTTTAGCTTTTCTTAAACTGTAGATATATGAAGTCATACTTGTCTCTGACGTTTTTTTCCTCATCAGTTTGTCCGTGAGATTCATTCATGTTGTTGACTGCATTAAGAGCTCATCTTATTTTATTATTATTATTATTTTTTTTTTTTTTTTTGAGACAGAGTCTCACATTCTTGCCCTGGCTAGAGTGAGTGCCGTGGCCAGCCTAGCTCACAGCAACCTCAGACTCCTGGGCTCAAGCAATCTTACTGCCTCAGCCTCCCAAGTAGCTGGGACTACAGGCATGCGCCACCATGCCCGGCTAATTTTTTTCTATATATTTTTAACTGTCCAATTAATTTCTTTCTATTTTTGGTAGAGACGGGATCTCACTCTTGCTCAGGCTGGTCTTGAACTCCTGAGCTCAAACAATCCGCCCACCTCGGCCTCCCAGAGAGCTAGGATTACAGGCGTGAGCCACTGCGCCCGGCCTCATCTTATTTTATTATTACTTTATTTTTTTGTAAAGCAAACCATAGTTTTTTTTATCCATTGTATTGCTGATGGATATGTGGGTTGTTCTGGTTTTTGGCTGTTTTGAATACAGCCACAATGAGCACTTTTGTAGCTTTGTTGGACCTAGGTATCCAGCCGTCCTGGGTGCACTCCTAGGGATGAAATGGCTGTTTGTGGGGTGTGCTTGGCTTTAGCTGATACTACCACGACATGCTCCACAGACATGGTGATACTTGGAATTGTCGGTCGTTTTACAGTCTCATCCATTTTAGTAGCTGGGCAGTGGTGTGTCATTCTGGCTGTAATTTATATTTTCCTGATGAGTGAGGATGTTGAGTAACTTTTCATGTGCTGTTTGGCCACTTACAAATCCATGTTGGAAACTGCCCATTTAAGTCTTCTACAAATGCTTGAGTTGTCTTTTATATATTGATTTGTAGGATTGATTTGTAGGATTTCTTTCTATATTCTGGGCATTAGTCCTTTTGAGACTATCATGCCTCATTCTCTATTATATCCTTTAACTCTCTTGGTGGTGTATGCTGATAAACACAATTTCTAGGTTTCAATGAAAACCAATTTATCTGGTTTTTGAAAAATGCCTAGTGATTTTTGTGTTCTGTTTAAAAATTGTTTTATAGCCCAAGTTCATAAGCATGTTCTTCTGGTTTTAGTCCTCAACTTTTACTGATTACTTTTCATAGATGGTCTGTGATCTATTTCATATTAATTTACTTGAGGAAGAGGTAAAGTTTCATTTTTTAAAATATTGAGATCCAGTTGAACCAATATCACTTAGTGAATGGAGCACTTTTCCCCCAGTCAATTCCTGTGGCACCATTTCATAAATAAGTTGGCTGCATAGATGAGACATTTTCCAGATGCTAGACTCTGTTTTCTGCTGTCTGCTCTCTTGCTACTTTCGTGATTCCTATAGCTTCATTATAAGTCTTGATGTCTGGTAAATGAGGCCTTGGTCTTCCTCAAGACTGCCTTAGCTAATCTAGGCCCTGTGGCTTTACATATAAATTTTACAGGTCGGTGTCTTAATTTCCACAAGACCCTTGTGAAATATTGATAGTGATGGCGTTGAACCTATAAATCAAGCCAGGGAGAATGGGTATCTTTAAAATATTGAATCCTCCCAACTATAAACATGATCTATTTCCCTACTTAGGTCTTTTATTTCTCTCTGCATTTCTTTGTTGTTTCCCGTGCAGAAGCATTCACGTAATTAATTAGATTGATTTGTGTGTGCACATGTGTTCATTTATTTGTTCCCTTACGTTTAAATTTCTAATTCATTGTCCCTTGTATCTTGCCAGATTTTACTAAATTATGAAAGAACTATTTGACCTTAACCTTTGGGCAAGCCAATGACGATTGAAGTCATTTTTAAACTCCTCACTGCACAAACATTTATCAAGATACAGAGACGACATCCGACATCCATCTTCCTTTCCATTCTCGCTGGCTTCCCCAGACTGTTTCAAATACAACCAGGTCTCAGCAAATTTTTGCCACAGTCCTCTAAGGGATCATCAGTCACGTTCTACACCCATCCTAGCACACGACATTTCAAGATTAGTCATTATTAAACATCGCTGTCATCATAGCATTTTCTTATCACATCTCCATCACTTTCATGTATTTTTGATGAAGCGTCAACGCTGCCCTTTTTCCAGGCATGTCCCTTCCTCTTCCTCCAGGTACACTCCAGACATTGAATGGAGCCAGCCGCCTTGCATGCTGGTGATCCTGCACCCACGCCAGCCCCTCTTGCACCCTTGTGTCTGTCTCTTCTGGTCTCCAGCCCTCAAGAAACACATATATCAAAGTTGGGTTTTTCAATAACATATTTTACGAGCTCTCAACCAAACACAGTCAAGTGCTTCTTTGAAATTTTGCAGTCCTTTTGGGCACATTTTTCAGTATACCCTATAAACTACTAATGTGAGGAGATGTTTCCTCCCAAGCTTCCTCTGACACGGTTTTTTCCATCTTTGTATCCCTGATAGCATATTCAGCACAGTCTTTGGTTCATGGCTGATACTTGAGAATACATGTCAATTTAAATCTAATTTTAATAGATGCAAGAAGAAAACTGTAATGCGCTGTGCTATCTACTCTGTTTGACTTATGTTGGCCGTGGGATCCCGAGAAGACCTTTTTGAAGTGCTGAAATGAAAAATAGGCAAAGCTTCATTCTGCTCTGGCTAGAGTATCATTAAAAAAATTCTGAACCTTCAGTTTTTTAAAGTATATAATTTATGTGCATTATGAAACAACCCTTTGTTTTCACAAGTCAACATTCTTTATGTAATCTGTCAAAGTGCATTCTCAGTAAATTGCTTTGATGAACATGCCAGCTCAGTCAGTTTCTTTTAAGGCAGGGAGAAAGAAAAAAAAAATTCTTTTTTTTTTTTGTAGCAGTAAAAAAGAAAGTAAATAGAACAGGTCTAGACTTTGCTGCATATTTTTACATACAAGCTTGCAAATAATTGCCCTTAACACTCTCCTGAGCCAGAATTCTGCCTTGAAATTTGCAATTCATAAGCCTTGTTTCTGTTTTGGAACAGACACAGAGTGCCAATGTCAGCTCCTGTCCCACAGTCTCCGGTGAACAGGCCCTGAGCATGCACAGACTTGACAAGGTTTTACAAGCACAACGAGGAAAGCGTCCTCAGCGCCACACACCCGAGCTCCTGCACTGCGAGGTCCTAGGCAAGTCTCTGACTTCTGGAGACCCTACCTGCTGGGTGTCACCTGGAAGACTTCACAGACTGGGTTTTGGTTAGTTTTGAAATGACTTTTTTCCGTGTAGGAGCTGGTATAGCTGATAGAACATAATAAAACTGCCTGCATATATTTTCCATGAATATTTAAAATAGATTTCTTAGTTTTCCTCCCCCAACAGAGGGTGGGGTGGAGTGATGTTTTCTGTAAAAATGTTGGAAAACAGAATAGCAGAGAAATGCACTTTTTGTCTTGTCATTTTTTTTAAGAGACAAGGTTTCACTTTGTCACCCAGGCCGGAGTACACTAGCGTCATAATAGCTCACTGCAGCCTTGAACTACTGGGCTCAAGCAATCCTCCCACCTCAGCCTCCCAAGTAGTTGGGACTACAGGCACATGCCACCTCACTTGACTAATTTTTTGTTTTTTGTAGAGATGGGGTATTGCTGTGTCGCCCAGGCTGGTCTCAAACTCCTGAACTCAGCAGTTCTCCCGCCTCAGTCTCCCAAAGTGCTGGGATTACAGGCATGAGCCTCCAGGTCTGGCTTTGTCTTATCTTAATGGGGGCTTTTGACAAACAGAGACTTAGCTTAAAACGTGTTGATTCAAAAACAAAATATCTTTATAATAAGCATGGATGTGCAAATATCCATTTTTACACACATATACTCATTTAGACAAAATAACTTGTGTCTCACTTTGGTACTTAGCCAGCCGCAGGAGGGCTGCCGCCTGCTCTGTTAACTCCAGTCCCTCCGCAAAATTGGATGGGGCCGAGAGGGAGATCCTCTCTCCTGGAGTTCTCCCTACTCCCACTGAGTCATGACTGTTGTTTCCTTGGGCAGAAAGATGCAAGTACTGCTAAAGAAAGCTACAAGATTCTTCCACAACATGATGTCAAATAAACAATAAAGGGAATTAATCTGTGAACATTTTATTAATATGTGTTGGTGTGTGTACACACTTCGTCACTGTGATTTTTTCTGCTTTATAACTGATACCAATGCCGTCCAGACGTGCCCTTTTTATTCTCCAGGCATAGTCAGGGTAAAATGGGCTTCTGGTAAGTGGGCCGTCACAACGTCCTTGGTCTGAAGACGTTGTGTGGCAGATGGCAGCAGACGGACGGCTCTGATCGGCTGCCCGTGGAGAGGAGACGTGGCGGAAGGAGGGGGCTTGGCACGTGGGCAGGCGGAGGGGAAGACGTGCCTGTCAGTGCGCCTCCTGGAAACCACACAGGGGCACCTCCGAGGCGATGCTGCCATCTCTCTCAGTTGTCCCGTACGCCTCCCCGGCATCTCCAGAAGAAATTCGCACATCCCAGGCTGGGACCCAAGGTTTCCCAGAATGGCGTGGGAAGGGCAGAAGCAGATCGATACAGTCTGACTCTCAGCACTTACACCATAGGCCGAAGCAGGAACCCACTCTCGCCCCTACACCCTTCGCCATGAACTGGCCGTCCCACCCACGTGGAGCAGCCTCTCTGGACCCCAGAGCCGTGACCAGCCCATCCCACGTCCTCGGCTCATCCCTTGCAGCCCCTCGCTGCACCCATGGACTCCTCACTACATATCATGGGAGCCCCCTCTTTGGGTCCCGGGTCACCCTGTGCCATGATGTTCCCACTCTCACCTGCGGCCATAAGAGCATTTCCAGCTGCGTCCTTGTTGGACAATCCTGCCTTTTCTGCAAAGCGAAGAATCCACCTGGGCTAACCCTCCGGCCTCGAGGAGGGGAAGTTTAAGAAGGTAGAACTCGATCCTGCAGAGCAAAATGGAACTGATTGCGTCCCCACTGTGTCTCTCTGAAATGTGCATTATTATTTTTTTTTTCAGAAGGATCTTGCTCTTCTACATATGCATATAAAATACATGGTGATTAAAGATACTTGGTTGTCTCACTTTGGGGTATCCCGTGTGAGCAGTTGTTTCCAAAGGTGCAGCCCTGAGAAAGACGTGCAGGACCCAGAACACACGCAGCTATTTAAGACCGAACAACCCACACCTTTACCCCTCACAACACTCGCGTCCAAAATCCCTGCTGCAGCAGCCAGGCCTGCTCTGTTAAGCACTAAACGTACAGAACACAGTATTGGAATTGAGCTTCTCACTGAAATAGTTAGCAAATACCCAAATGAATCAATGGATGGGAAGAAATAGATGAGGAAACTGCTGTATTGCGATGAGATTATTCTGCAGGAACCAGATGTGAAGGTGACCCGATGCTACGTGTGGTGGAAGGCCTTTCTCCTAAGGATGGGGCAGCTCCCATTCCCACTGCCCTTCAGAGGTGCAGACCCCGGGGCAGAAATTGGGGGCCGAGGAGGAGCCTTTGATGCAGGTGAGCAGAAGAGTCCCCTAGTCCTTTTGGCTTTCGGGAATTGAGCTTGAAGGGCACCCCAGGTGGTGACTTCACATATGCTTTACTGCCATGGAGTTGCTGCTTTGGAAAATCAATCTCAGCTGTGCCAGGCCCTTCCTCTATCGGAACTAATTTAATCTTCAGAAAGGTGTTAGACATTCTACATCCCTTGCCCCGTCCCCCAAGCCCCATACAGATTGGACTCAAATCTGCTCTTTGTGTCATTTTCCAGCTTGTTGTTTAAAGCTACTCAGTCAACACAGGGCTCGTCCTTTCTACTCACAGGCAAACCCCTAAAAACAAGGGTCACGGTTTGTTCTTTAGGGTCCAGAATGCCTCATGCAGATAGGTTGTGCGCTTTCATGCATTCGTAGGTACAGTGAACCTTGAACAACACAGGATTTTGGGATGTCAGAAATCCATGTGTAACTTTGGACACCCCACAACTGAACTACTAACTGCCTACTGTTTACTGGAAGCCTTACTGAGAACATAAACAGTCAATTAACACATGTTCTGCCCGTTATACACATTATGTCCTGTATTCTTATGATAAAGTAAGCTAGAGAAAAGAAAACCATAAAGAAGAGAAAACGTATTTACTCTCCATTAAGTGGAAATGGAGCGTCACAAAAGTCTTCATCCTCATTGTCCTCACACTGAGCAGACTGAGGAGGAGGAGGAGGAGGAGAGGTTGGTCTTGCCGTCTCAGGCCTGGCAGAGGTGGAAGAAAATCCCTACGTGAGTCAGCCTGTGCAGTTCAAACCCATGTCGTTTGAGGGTCAGCTGTATTCCCTTTGTTTTCTGTGTTTACGTTTTGTAGTTTGCTTGTGATGGACCCCTTATTCAAGGAAATGAAGAAACTGACTCTTTGCATCCATATCAATTTTCACAAACAATATCTCAGCGCATGAATGCGTGGCTCCCTGGGATTACTTCCTTAAGACAGACTCGAGCGGAGTTTTACTTAGACGTGGCCTCTAATCTTCACGGTTATGCGACATCTTGATTCTGAGTGACTTTGTACGGTTATCTGGCACTATATCCAGTACTCAAACAGAGCCTTGCTGTAATTGCTTGCCCAAGATGGCGAGGAAAGCCAGCCATGGTGTGGATCTAGTGGGTGAAGGCACGTGGGAGCCACCCCCAGTTCCAGACACCTGGGATGAGGACGGGCAGCCTCTACGTCTTATTTGACATCACGGTCAAGTGGGGCTAATATTTATCTTCCTCGAGTCTTGGTCTCTTGCATGCTTCACGTATGCACAGGTAATTCGTATTCGTGGCATGCTTTACGTTCCTGAGATTCCTGTGCAGACCAGAAGTATGGCAAAGGATAGTTTGTGTGCGGTGAGGTTGAGGGGCTTTGTAAATGGTGCAGCCCAGATCCCTTCAGAGACATAGCCAATAACAGCACACAGCTAAGGTGATTTGAAAGCTTTTGCATGTATCTTCTACAACCTTTTGCTGGAGGATTAAGTTTAAGTATTAGGACACAAATAAATTCAAGGAGTCTCCTATCCTTAAAATTAAAGAAATTGAATGAGATTACCTTTAATATTTCTCCTAGCTTATGGATTCATGATGTATTTGTGAACAGTAAAAAAAACAAAATCCTAAACGTTATCTGCTTTGGAATATAAAATATTCATTCTTATCAGATAATACAACTCTCCTTCTAAACCCCTGGCTTCAGAAAATAATCCGAAATTTTCTCCTTTTACAGAATATTTTAAAACTACATGTGACCTTGGTCAATCCCAAATGGCCAAGATTTGACTCTTCTATAACACTGAGACCTAAAGATGTACTATTTTAACTTTTCCATTTGAAAATAGTATTTTCTCAGGCATTTAGATATATGCAGTACTATAACATAAGTACATGCAGGTTCACAAACATTGTCTTATCTTGGATTTTTGCCACTTCGCAAGATGACTCACATAAGGTTAACTATGGGCTTAGGTAAACATTCTTATTAAACAGAATATATTCCTTTGTAGATCTGTATTGAGTGCTCAAAATCTTTTTAATTATGAATAAAACAAACACTCAACACTTACATACTTACACCACGAAAAAAAAATTTCTCTCCTAGACTCTGGCAAGTAAATTGCTGGGGAGTTTCACACATTCCAGGGGACTATATACACTGTGACTTCATTTGAATGGGGTTTTGCTTGTTTTTCCAATATATTACAATCAAGAGCCAAGTAAAAAAGAAACAGAATTTGAACGATGTTTACATTTCTTGCAGGAATAGCATTGAACAGCAAAAGATAGGCGTGTTACAGGTAGATAGATAGATAGGCAGATAAATAGAAGAATTATATTTCTGGTGACTAGAGAAAACAGACAAAAGAAAAGACCAATGGTTATTAAAAGTCAACTATATTTTCATCTTCCACACCTTGCTGAAAGATAAGGCAGAATGTTGGTTCCTAACATGAGAACACCTGCAAAGTTGAATTTTTTTGCAGTTCTGGATTCCTCACTAAAGGATCAACTTTCAAAATTTAGGACACATCCCTTGCATTGACTACAATGACAAAATTTTTTTATAGTGGTTAGTTTAGCTTGGCATATCCTGTCACTTCTGCTGTGAATGAATGTGGAATAAAAAAAAAGAAGAAATGTAGAGAATAAATAAGAAGGGTTAATAGAAAGTCGGTTCTCAAGGTTGCAAACGAACGTCAGTACTTTATATGAAGGTAGAGGAGGATGCTCACTAACAGTAATAGTTAAAATTTGACCTCCATAATATGAATATTCTTTAAAAGTAGATAAAAGCCTCAGAGACTTGACTCTATTCTGTTGTTAAAAAGGCTGACATGACCATTGACCATTGAGAACTGATTATTCCAGCTCTTTTAAAGATCAGGGATAAATTCATATTGGACATTTTACATTATTGTTCAGAAAGGTAGCTGTAAAGAGTTGATTCATAATTTGTTTTGTGTTTTATTTTTTATCATAACCACATCTTGAAATTTCAGAATACTGCCAATGGAAAAAAACTCTTTATATAAAATAAAATCTGACGAATGGTCGAGGTAAAAATAATCTTTCATCATATTTTCATGTTGTCCCTGATCCGCATAATTTACCACATTTTAAGACAATTTTCATCAAGTACGTTGCACCCGCCCAAATGATGTATGCAGGGGCTCCTCTGAATGTTAGAGATACGCTTTATATGATGCTTTAAGAAACGTGTCTCCATACATTATCACATTATCATTCTGACAGGCATAAACACGTGCAGGATGGACAGCGCAGACAGGCAATGTAAAAACAAGTGTGTTGATGGGGAAAAGGAGTCAGGGTAAGGCGTGTCAATCATCCAACCAGGTGCCGTCCAGGAGTGCTTCAGAACCACAGCAAAAGCAATGGTGGGAGACAAAAGAGACTCACCCCTCTCTTTTTGGCATTCGAATTATAAATGACACAATGGCAAGATGTTCCTAAAAAGAGAACATATGAAGGTACACAGCTTAAGAAAATAAATATTAAGGATTATTATTTGCTCCTTGAAACAGCAGATACATAGGTGGCAATACAGAAAGAAAAAAAAGGGATGTCTGTCGTAAACAGCTAGTATTCATTAATTGGCTTATTCATTTTACAGTGAAGATTTGTTACTCCTATGTGCCAAGGATTGAGGTAGGCATAGGGAAAAAAGAGTGAACAAAACAAAAATCAAAACAAATTCATATTTTCTGCCTCATTGAATGTGTAGTCTCTTGGTCAAGGTAAATGTTAAACAAATGACTCAAAATACAAATGTTAATTATCTGTTATCCAACATGAAGCAGTAAATGTGATGTAGACCTGGGAATCAGTGAATCGTGTTCTGCAGGAGTAACATTTGAATGGAGATCTGAAACTAAGTAAAGATTTCTGTGTCCAGACAAAGTCCTCTCTGTCAATTCCTTAACCACAAAGATGAAGAAATTGAAACTCCAAGGTGGCTGAGCCAGGTGACATCAATCTCAAAACTAAGACTCCAGTCTTCCAACGCCAAGTCCCGTTAACTTTTTCCCTATCACGTCGCATTTTCTCTTCCAATCTACTTAATTTAAGAAAAAATTAAAAATGTTTGATTAAATTGCAACTTCTTTGACTGAAGGCTTGGGGATTTTTATTTGGTTTTGTTCTGTGTGGATTCAATTTATGTGAGTATGTTTGTCACTTGATTGAAGTAAATTATTATTGAATTAGTCAATTAACCAGATTCTTTAAATAGCTTTCTGCGTCATTTTGTATTACTTAAATCTGTCTTGTTAACATAGCAAAGGAAAACTTGTACCATCTAAGAAAAATTACAGGTCAGAAAGAATTTGACATCTGGAAACACATTTTAGAATGCTTAAATATGTGTGATAGCTATTTTTTTCCCCCAACAAGAACAAAGACAGATTTACCTAGAGATTTATTAGCACAACATATTTTTTGTGGCAAAATTAGCATGAGTCTAACTTTTGATATGTACAAAAAAAGTAAAAAACAAATAAAATCTTCCTAGTTAACCTATCATTCACAAGATAGAGCATTTTTTAAAAATAGTATGCAACACTAAACACTTAGGCATTTATTTAAATATTAGATGACTTAGATTTCTTCAATTAAAAGATATATTGGTCTGCTTTTAAAATGACAATGAATTTGAATTGTAAAAGTTGAAATTCTTAAAAACATAATTTATAATTACACCTTTGATCCTTGTAATCATATAAATGGTGAAGCTTGGCTGAATTTGAAAAGTAACAAAAAGTTGATTTGTTAATTTCTCATATACTATTCAGCCACAGTGAATTGTTTAAGACTAGAGAGTAAATAAAGAGCAAGCAAAGTGCTATGTTTCCTGTTTCTGGAATGACATTTTTAGTGTGCATGACGATTTTTTTGCGATGCTGGAATTTTACTGCAAACTATTGCTAAAATAATTATTCACACAAAATGGGCAAAACCAGATAGGGAAACTTCTCATCAGTATTTACCCTAACCAAGACTGTATTTTTGTCCAAATGTACCAAAATGATTCCAAAGATTTAATGGTCTTAGGTTATTGTGTGAGTGTTAGGATCCTGCTAGACCAAACAGGGCTTATTTTGAGTCCCAGAGGAACTATCTACAACACTCTTCCAGAAAGCCGGTATATGAAAATTAACAATTCCAACTTGTCACATAGGAATAACAAGACTGTGCGTAGTGGTTTACAGGGTACACAGAGAGCATTTACCATCTCTCGGTGCGTTATTCCTCACCACAGCCCTGTCAACGAGCAATGGTGGACGGTGGAACAACTGGACTACGTTTTGGAGATGAGTGTCTTGTTCTAAGATACAAGCAAGAGTGTATATAGACAAAACAAGAACAGAGGTCTCTAACTCTAAACTCCACACCTCCCCATCTTTTGTGCTGCATTTATTTCTGTGTTCTACTGACATGCTAGTTAACCCTCAGGCACTGATCTGACAGTGGGCACTAAGTACCAGGCTGGGTCTACCTCCAGCCACGTTCTCAGAGTTGAAGTGATCAGGACATTGCCACGATACTGTATAGGTGGGGTACTTGTAGGTACCTCAATAATCTTCAAATCACCAACCCAGGCCACAAATATCTCTAAATAGGGGTTGTATTGATTCTAGAGGGCTGACCCAATATTGTCATAAGGTGATGTGTTATGCATATGATATAAATTCATATAAAAGCTACTTAGATGCCTGGGGCCTAGAACTCTAAAAGTTACATTCATTTTGGGCGAAGCTCACTGCAGATAATTAGTGATCTTAAATCTGATACAAACCAATTAACCCCGCTGTTGACACAGGCGATATCATCGGAGAAACACAATCATTTCTACTTGAAAGATGGTCCAACGTTAATGAGTCTTCAGGCAACTCTCTGTGTGGAAATACGATCTCTCTGAAATATATGCTCATCCAGAGAGTGGAAGCCAAAGAGACGCTGACCGCTTTTTGTAACGTTGGAATCATGGCTGCACGTAATAGAACTGCAAGGCAGGAAACAAGTTCTGGACGTTTACAATAAATGGCAGGAGAAATGTGAAGTTTATGCACAGCACTTCCCTGTGTGGTTGTAGGAGGTGGAGGATGGAAGAATCCAGTGATTGTCTCTTGTGGGGTCACCTTGTTTATGTCAGCATTTCTCCCCCAGTGTTGGGTTTGTGAAAGGGGAAATGTGTTCCCAGGCAGTTTCTGGGACCTTCAGATCTAGGGGGACACTTTCTCCCACGGCCCTTACAGGCAAAGGAAAGCCAAGCTGGCAAACATATGGAAACTCTTGGCCACATCACCCCAATCCTCTGCCAGGGCCAGGCGCTGAGTATGATGAAAACTTCATATAGTTGGTGTTGACACAGATTAAGGTCTAATTTTGCTTCATTTTACATTATCAAATCTCAAGCATGTAAGCACAGTCCTCCTATAACTCCATACAGGGTGAGTTATAAGACAAAAATGTGTTGAAAGCTCTCCAAAAGACCTCCTACACTGATAATTATGTTAGTGGCAGAGTTTGGTGTGGGTCTCTTTAAATCATGCATCTTAACTGATCGTGGGGGCTCATTCCTCCCTAACAAGGCTCCATATATAGCAGAGATTAATTACTTCTGGGAGACTGTTTTACCAAATGATTCCCGATGGGAAAAGGGGCATTTGAAATACTGACTGGACAATTTACAGTTTGCGGTGAAAGAGTCATTTCGATACCAGCTGTTATGGATTAGGCATGTTCACACTGCAGACAGCTCAGGAATGTCATGTAACTAGGAATTACATGCGGTGTTTTCTGGAAGAGGTAATATCATTGTCTTTCACTGTAAGAGCACCTGGGGGATGAGACGGCTTGGATAAGGAAAAAACGCACTGAACTAGGACTCTAGGATCTAAAAAGCACCATTTCTGGAGGCCTGGCACTTGCTTGTGATATAATCTCATGAAATTCACTTGACTTTCCCAAAGGATAAAAAAGAAGGACACAGATCAACAGAGAAAACCCGCTGTTATCAATTTATTTATTTGGGTTTATATATTTGGGTTTCAAGTGTTTTTTTTTTTAAATAACTCTAAGTTAAGAAATTTAAAAATAATTTAGTCCATTGATTACCCCGTGTTAAGCATGATGCTGTTTCCATTGGAACAAGGATGGGAAATGCTTCTCCTACACTCAGAAAGCTCACAGTCTATTGCAGAAGACATACAGAGGCCAACCCCATCACTTATAGACTCCGTGTGTGCAAATCCGCCTCCTTGCTAAACTTTGTTATCTAGTGCTTCCCCACTCCTCTACACACGGAGTGGTGAAAACCTTCGGTGGACCGACATCCAAGTTGTTTGCATTTTGTGTTTTTCTTGGTGACTTTGCTGTTTCAAAACACACCTGAGAATTTTACTGAAGCGCCGTCTCATGTTGCTAAGCACAAAAAGGCTGCAGTGTGTTTTGCAGAGAAAATAGGTGTGTTCGATTAGCTTTGTTCAGCCATGAGTCATGGAGATGTTGGCCGTATATTCAACACAAATGAAGCACCAATGTATATTAAATGAAGTGTCTTTAAACAGAAACACCCAAAGCAAGGTCATATATTGACCGGTTGATGAAAGTGTTGTGACTAGAGGTTCGTATGCACCTGCCCTCTGTTTCCCCTGGGAGCAATGAAATATGATAATTCAGTGTTCACAGTGACTTTATAGAGCATAACTACCACAATAATGAGAATCTATGTGTGTGGGTACGTGTGTATGTATGTGTATATGTATGTTATTATGCTGCAGGAAGTCTGCATACGTGTCGCGGGAGCACATAGAACAGCCACACTAGAAAAGGGAGCCTGGGTGTGACTCTAGCGCATGGCCATAAGAACACAGCAGTAGAACATGGTCTGCTCTCTTTGCTGGCCATGCTCTGCCTCTAGTTGGATCTTCTTCCTGAGCAGTCACAGAACCAGTCACCATTGCCTGGTTAGTTTCAGTCCACTATCAGCTGAGCCATGAAAAGAGGTTTGAAAGACTTCTCTTGGACACTCTGATGTCAAACATCCTACATGGACTTAGCCTTGTTTTGGAGAAAACTTCTAAAATTCCACTTCTGAAAGATTTTTTAAGTGCCTAATCTGACAAAAATTAGACTAGCCTGATTTCTTGAATATTAATGCAAGGAGCAAAACAAAATATTGGCTAATAGACACTCCTTTCCCTTCTTCCAAAGTTCCTTCTGTATAATGAATTCCCTGGCCAAGAGCCGGAAAGACGTTTTTGACATATTAGTTGAAGGAGGATGCAGGAATAAATAGGCAGAACACAGAGGATGTTCAAGGCAGTGAAACCACACCGGATGATGCTGGAATGGTGGATACATGCCGTTATGCACTTGTCCGATATAGGCAGTGTGAACGAAAGCAGGGATGAAACCAGCTGCTGTTTAAAGAGCACATCATGATAGCGTTGCACCACAGGAATCTGAGGATGCACCCCTGGTAATGTTAGCAAACATTGTGGAGGGTCAAAACAATACAGCAAAGCAATTAGATTCTCCCGCTACTGCACAAAAAGAGACATTGGAAAAGTTAGCATTCACTTTAATAAAGTTCTTTAGTAAAAATCAAAAGAGTTCACTACTTTTACTGCGTTCTTCATCTGAAAGGTGGCACAAGACAAATCTCATCCTCACGCTAAGCAGTGAAGCAATAGAAATATTTTTAAGCACAATGAAAATAAATAGAAATGCTCTGCTATCATCAAAATAGTTCAACAGTCTCATGAAAGTTCCAGTCACTAAAAAACATTATAGAACAGTTTGAAAAGTATTAGAGTTCATTAGAGAAAACACAAGAATTCAGAAAGATACCTCTATAAAAAAGTTTCTATATCCAAATAACACTCGGAAAATATTACACCAGAAAAATTACATTCATAGTAGCAAGAAGAATAATTAGATTTCCAGGAGTAAATGTAGCAAGTGCTACGAATAAAAACTGTAGAAAACAAGAAAGCTCCAGAAGCATAAACTGTCACTAAGTGAGATGATGCGATATTGTAGACATGTGGGTACTGCCTAAATTAATTTGCAACAATTCAAAGCAACCCCAGCCAGATTCCCTTAGCTGACTTTTAAAATTCACCTGGAGTGAAAGAATAGCCAGAAAAATGATGACAAGAGAAATTATGGGGGTGGAGGAATGGGAACACAGGGCTGTAGAACTGGAGTGAAAGGCGGAATAGACAGAATCTAGAATAGACGGAGAACTCAAAGCCAGGACGCAGGACCAGACAGATGGGTGCTCTGGCCGGGGAAGCCAGCATGCCAGACCACCGCGCACAGGCCAGTTATTCAGATGGAAGCTGGATTCCTACGTCGTGCCACACAACCAGCTGCATTCCAGATATGTTAAAAATGTATGTGCAGTAAACAAAACGAACAGTACGAAAAACATGAGTGCCTTTTTTATGCTTTTCTGTGGGGGAAGGTATTTTTAGATATGACAATAAGAAATGAAAGTGCAAAGAAAAATCTTGACATTTCACTCATTCTGTATGAAAAAATGCAGCATATTCAAGTGAAAATGACACCACTATCTGGAATAAATGGTCATACTGTGTCAATAAACAAGAAGTTAACGTGTGATCCTTAGCTCAAAATGCCCTTTACAATTAACAAAACAATAGTGGGTTAAAGGGATAAACAGGCAATTTCCAGAAGAAGCAAAAATAATAAACACAAAAATATTTCAACCTCACTACTATTAATATCTCCCACAAACACACACACATACGCACACATGCACACACATAAAATAGTGTGAGGTTTTTATTATTTTTCCTACTATGTTGGCATATATTTGACAAAGTGGTAATTCATATTTTTTAAACGGGCTGAAATGGAAACCTACATTCAACCTTAGTGGTATTATAAATGTGTAAATTTATACAAATTTTCACAATATACATATTGACTCTATAATTCAACTTTAAAGGGTATATACGTCTTGCGAATGTGATTTTCAAATGAGCTAATGTATGGAAATATTTGCACAATTGCACAAAGATATACCTATCTAGAAAACATGAATAGATGTAAATATACAGGTACACAAATCCAGGTGTTTATTTTCACATAGCAAAAAATGAAAACAGAATTGTTCATCAATAGAAATGGTTAAATAACTTATCTTACATTCAGCCAATGGAACAGCACCCTGCCCTTTGAAGTGTTGCTGTGGGGATGAAAAATGTGTGGAAATATAGTAATAATATATCGTTAGATGAATGTATTATAAGAGCCATTGTTTGTAGATACAGATCTCCAATACGTCCTGTGGCCCTAGGAGGAAGAACTGAACTACGAGGAGTGGTTGTTTAGCTTAGAATTTTAAAAACTTATCTTTATATACTAATCTATTACTTTGAAAAAAAAAACAAACAAAAAAAACAAACGTGCACAGTTGAAACCAAAGTAACAATAACAAAAAACCACATCTAATTTAGAGGTATGATTTGGGAGGCAAGATATGTCTGAGCAAAATGGCCAACTAATACTGAGAATATTTAGAGTTCAAATTTCAAGCATTTTACATGAGTTCTACAGTTCAAATAGGAGCTCCTCCTTCATAGAGGCAGAATTGTGCTCAATTCGTGGGGCTCTTCCAGCTGTGTCTCTCCAGATGTGGTCAGAGGAGTGCACTTGTGTGCCTGGAGAGCACAGAAGTAAGTGCTCCCTTCTGGGCCACAACTCTTCCCCTACTCAAATCAGGAGGAGGGTGAGTCACACCTGCTAAGGCTCAATTAATACCTTAACGGATAAGGAGATTGACATCTTTGTTTCTGAATAAATGCTGTTTTATATTGATAGTCTTGCCATAAAAATATAATTGCATTGTCCAGGGAAAGTCTTTAAGAATCGTCATAATTTTTGTATCATGTCGAAAACCAGGAACTTACGTGTGACTGGAAGGTTGGCCATGGGTTGGCCCTGAGAGTGAATTAGGTTTGCCTTTGCAGGCTGACTTTGCGAAAGCTGCCGACCTGGGAGAAATGCAACCTGTCTCTCCAAAAGCTGGGGTTTGACTGACGAAGCCAGGTAAGTGAGTGCACGTTTCATCAGGTGTCTGTTTTCTCGGTACTGGTTGCTCAGTTTTTCCTGGACTCCCATAAAATTTCTTTATACTATTAAATTCCATTTTTGTGTGTGTGAGAGCTTGATTAACGTGGTTTCCACTACTTGCAACCAAAAGAATTCTCACTGTTCATTTTCACGTGTTCACAGCAAGGCAGAAGTATCCCCATTCTGGGATAGATGGATGATGGGCCTCAGTGAATGAATTAGGCAAAACTCAAACCATTCACTTGGCCCTGGGTCATTTTATTACGTGCTAACTATCACGGGCATTGTGAAAACAAATAAAGCATTGCAAGCAACTAGCAAGGGTACGTTGGGAAATGATGGGTGCGTGGCAGGCTAAAGACGTGGGTTTTATTGTTTGTAGCTAAACAACACATTTAATCCAGTTTGTGGTTTTTAATAGTTGAGAATATTTTTCAAGGAATGACCGAGTCTACCCAAAAGTGTTTATTCAGGGAAATTCTGCAATACATTCCAAACAAGCCAATTGATTAAAAGTCAACCTGTATTACTCCAGGTTGAATTGTTTTATGATTTCCTGCACGATGGTGTATGGCAAAGCATGGGCTGACTACAATGCATCAAATCGCCAATTTTTTTGGAGGTTTTTGTTGTACAGTTAACAGAAACTGGAAAAACGGAAAGCCTTTCTGGTTTGTTTTGGGGGGGGTAGTTTTGTTTTGGTTTTTGTCCTGTGTAACACAACAAAATTTGAAGCAACAAGGTGAGGCGCTGAAACTACATTGGCTGCTTTTGTGAGCATCTAGCTTCTGGGGATGGCTAGATGCTTCCACACTGTGTTGAAACAGATGTCTGGGACTATGAACCGTACATTACGCGGGGAACGTAAAAGGCAAGGTTATAAGCACTGACTTCTATAATCACAGCAAAAATGTGCTTTCTTCCTGTTCCACGAAAATGATACTTACAAGTCGCTTTCCAATGGCAGATAAACTAAGGGAGGGTCCACAGAAATGATAGATGACATGAAAACATTTTTGAGCAATAAAACATGTCGTCTTGGTAGATATTAGATGATGAGAGCAAGTCAGATTTTTTTAACTATCATGCAAGTTGAAGAAGTATTAAAGCATTTTGCAAACTAAATTCCAAAATGACTAAGGAAGCCTGCATTTGAAGTATTAATTCCATTACTTACCTATTGCTTAGTCAGCTTTATTTTTAAAAACTTATCCTCGACTACACCTATTTTTCATCGTACCACCAGAGTTATGCGTGCCCATCACGAAGACAGTGTGCATTATACCCATTAGGTGTGAATTTACCCGTCCCCTCCTCCCCCTCCCACCTCCTGCTTGGCTTCTGTTGAGTTTTACTCATTGCTAAATTGGAACTAATTGATCAACACCCATGGACACACATAGTTGTAAAAGTACAATTTGTAAACTTCTCAAATAACCAAGAGTATAGCCTTAGTTAAATAAATCACATATAAGCATAGAGAAGTGTCAAGAAGTACTGCTGTGAAGAAGAGGAGATACCTCCAGTACTTTAGAAAGTTGTTTATTATGTGATTCTAAATGAAAAAAGTAAGTAGCACAGGAAATGTGTATGCTTCATGCAATTAGATATATTTTGACGTGTGTTTCTAAATGCACCAAAAATAATGTGTATGAGGCCGTACACATTGGTTACCATCGGAAGAGTAGAGTGATGGGAAAAGAGGGGTAGGAAGAGCTATTATTCCTTTATTCTCTGTAATTCTTATTCATTGAACTTGTGGATTAATAAAAATATAAGTAAATGTTCTTTTCAATATTTTATGGAGAACACAAAATTGTACAAACCTTTTATTTAACTCTTCGACTCTCATCTGTGAAAACATGATAAATGTGGTCCAACATCACTACGTTATTGGGAAAATTAGATGACATAATTGGGCAGTGATTTTTTAAATTCTGAGATGTAAAACAAATACTACTCTACGTGATTTTAAATACTAATTCTCGCTACTGCCCCCTTTTGATAATTCAGATAAGCTTCCAAAGCAGTTAATTACATACAAATTGACGTTGCTGCCTCTCAAAATATTTTGAAGAACCCTTTTAGGGCCACAATTTTGAAGACCAGAACCCAAGTACTCAGGAATGTGGGTATTTATCCTAGCGTAGCCCTGCCTGCTCAACAAGTATCGATCAACAGGGAAATAGCGTTTTCCTAGTGTTCTTCCCCTTCCTTTGCCACAGTAAAGAGCCCCACAGCACGTTTCCCCATTTGTGGTCTGACTCGGTTTTAAGCAGCCCTCTTCTGTCGGATATTACTCATGTGGACACATTATAATTTGAAACTCTCTTCTCATGCATAGCACACAACCCAACAACCACAATTCTATTACCAAAACCAAAGGGAGTAATTCACAAATGTTGCCTGCTTTCACTCCATTCCACAAACTAGACCCTTTTGCAAATTTATATGATTGATCGACTCATTGGGTGAAATGAGCTAACTCCACCTTGCTTACGGGTGGTTTAAAGTAACTTGCCAAAACCACGTCCGCTTACATTATTTTTAACTGCCTCTTCTGGGTGGCTTTTGTGTTCTCTTGCTGGCTTATTAAGCAGAATTCATATTCATGTCTCCTTTTAAAAGTAACTGATAAGAATAAATTTAGTAAAGAGCTAGAGTTTGGCTCAGGGTTTGGGTATCCATTAGCTTGTATTATGCATGAGCTTTGGGAGCAGACTTGAGAACAAACTCTCAGCCTGGATGAAAATGTAAATGTTGGAAGGACAGACATGGTTTGGTAATGGCTGCTTTTAAATAAAATAAATTTATTAGCCCCCATGATTCCATGTTTACTAACCGTATTGCTTTGTATTTGTTAAAAGCTATAAATCCATTTATAATTTGATGTTATCACACCCATGTCAAACATTTTAACAATTGCGTAATATACTATTTTATTTTTTTACTTATACATTTTTCTATTGCTGGTCATTTTTCTATTTTGGGTTAACATTTCCTAATTTGACTAAGACTTTGACAAATATATTGTTAATATTTGCTGATATTTATTAATACTTGATATTTCGATAGCTTTTTATTTTTAATATTCTAAGGATAAATTTCCAGATGTGAAGTTTCCAAACAAAACGGTGCATATATTTTAGGTAATTGCTACATATTGCCAAAAAGCTTACCAAATTACAATTTATAACACAGCTACTGCACACACTCTAACAAACAGTAGGTAATCGTACTTCCCAAATGTTTTACCAATTTAACAAATTCGAAGCCTCGTAGTTTTTTTAACAATGTATGTTTCTTTTGATTGTGAGGTTAAATAGTTTCCCATACTTTTTTTAACCATAACGACTTCTTACTTTGTGTGACAGATTTATTTTAATAAATAGAACCAGTTTTTTTTCTTCTTCGTTGTCTCTTTGAAGATAGTCTTGATGTATTTGCTACTCTGTGCTGGACATTTTGATAAATACTGTTGCCTAAGAATAAGAAGGTGTATCACAATCAGACATTACAATATTATTATACTCCAATGTAATAAATGCCAAGGTAATAAAACATAAAGCAGAATACATTGTACATACAAGAAAATAACAATTAATTGGACGTGGGCAGTGGATGGCACAGTGTTTAGTTAAGTTACACAATTATTTCAATGATGCTCCTGTGACCCAAACTATCTTTGGAATCTTGTCTTAGAATTTTCTTCAAGAATTGAGACACATTTCTTTCTATAAACATTTTTAAAATAAATCTTAAAAAGATGGGTTTGGAATTCTGAAAATTGCCGTAAGTTCTCTGGAGACCTTTCCATTGGAGGAAAAGGGTGAGAAACGTCACCCGGCATACCTAGGTTTTCAATATCAAGAAACAGGGCTGTTTTTACATGTCATCATGAGTAAGCATTGGTTGTAAAATCTTGGATGTGCATTGATCATTTTATTACCCAGTCAGTACAGCTGAACTCCCAGCTACTGAGTATTAAGAGGCCACCTAGAATCACAGAATCTTTGAAAGTTAGAATTGAAAAGAACCGTAAAAACCACCTGAGGCTTCAGTTTCTCACTTTAGCTGAAGAAATGGTAGCCCAAGGAGGTGAAGTGCCTTTACAAAAGCCCAAACCATTTGGTCATAGCCTGCAGCAGAACTAACATCTCCATTCTCTCCATTCAGTCTTTCCTGGAAACACGGAGAAAGTGGGTAATTTGGTGTCAATATGCTCTATGTGGATAAACAGCCAATGGGAAATCAGTGAAGACACAAATATGGACAGTAATGAACTAAAACTTAAAAACATCCTAACAGTGAATTCCGAGGGATGTATATTTTATAGATCTTTGAGTTTCCAGTGCCAGGCAAAGTGCCCTACTCGTGGAAAGGTCTCAAAAGTATTGTTGCAAAACTGCTTCGAAGTTTCACACATGCTTCGTAAACTACTGGGATGAGTTGCATCGTAGTAGAACCTGGGGTAGGTAGGTCGGTGGGTACCGGATTATTGGGCAGTGTAGGCTGAAATACAGCTAGAGTATTTGAAATGCCAGGACTGATTTCAAATCCCAACAAAGTGTCCTGTATAGCAACATCAACTGTGCTGTAAAAACCACTTCTATGCAACACCACGTAACTTCCAATTAGGAAAATCACCTTTGACCAAATAAATGAAGAGAGAAATTTTTGGATTCCTAGGCAGACCTGAAACATTTGGAATCCTTTTGGTGCGTGTCATATGTATTATATTAGGTATAGCTCCCGTTCAAATTTGAACAGCTTTGTTCTCATAGAATGTCACGGTCAAAAGTGCAGGATACCCCTGAAGTATATGGCTAGTGTTGGTCCCAGTGGCAGATTTGCTGCAATCAACTGATTACTTTGTGCGTGTCTGATACATCCCAGATCTCCTTGGGGTTCCTGCACAGTTCCCTTTCAAAAACTAGAGTGCTTGGCTTTCTGTTCCTGGCAACAGCTTTCATGTGCTTTCCGTAAGAGAAACCAGATGCAGGTGTGGTTGTCTTTTGCAGCCCATAAATTTCATAAAGAACACATATATTTTTTTCTCTTCCCCATGAAGAGCTGCCAAGGTTTGCCAGGCATTCAAGACCTTGGTGTTGAAGCATAACCTCTGACCCCTGCACATCCCACAGCAAGATGACCCAGGCCCACCCCCCAAACACTGCACCTGTTTAAACCATCTGCAGAGCCCCAGTTGAATAAATTTTTCTTGCACTTCATTTATTTTAATGGAGTTCACATAGCTAAAGATGAATTCGTCCATGAAGTCATCTATGGAAATGTTGGGTCCACACCAGCTTATCTATGCAGATAGTGCTCATAATCATCTACATGTGGAAATGCTTTAGAAATCCACTGATTAGCTCTTTTCAAAAATGACGAAACCTAAACATCTGATCAGATAAATGACCTATCTCTTCTAAGATCACTGAGATACTGGCAGGCACAACTGGAACCAAAGTTTTCTCTCTTTCACCCCAGGGTCCCTGTAAAACCATTTAGAATACTCAAGACTGATTGCTGCTCAATGCAGCTTTTGCCTATTAAATATGTTCATTTGGAGAAGGACATGTTAGCTCTTTTTTTTTTTTTTTTTTGAGACAGAGTCTGGCTCTGTTGCCCGAGCTAGTGTGCCGTGGCATCAGCCTAGCTCACAGCAACTTCAAACGCCTGGGCTCAAGTGATCCTCCTGCCTCAGCCTCCCAAGTAGCTGGGACTACAGGCATGCGCCACCATGCCCGACTAATTTTTTTTTCTATATATGTATTTTTAGTTGTCCAGATAATTTCTTTCTGTTTTTAGTAGAGACGGGGTCTTGCTCTTGCTCAGGCTGGTCTCGAACTCCTGACCTTGAGCAATCCACCCGCCTCGGCCTCCCAGAGTGCTAGGATTACAGGCGTGAGCCACCGCGCCCGGCCGCTAGTAACTATTGTTTAAGGAGATACACAATTTGTTTGAAGCATCTTTTCAATACCAAAAAAAAAAAATCAGACCTGCAGCTGAAAACACTATGATGATGGTGTGCCAATGTGTAACTGTTGTTAAAAAATAAACCAGCCTTCCTAACCATTTATTTATAAAGTCATTCATATGCTTCAATTCTTTTTTGGACAAATTCATTCATTCACTCATCCATTCTTTAGTGTGCACCTACAAATTACAGGATATTTTCTATCCACAGGCAACTAAAAATATAAGCCACAATTCAAGTTCTCACACAAGCAGTGATCACATTCATCTTTCCATCAAAGAGAACCTCATCTCTACTTGCAGCTGTCTCCTTTCTCCTCATGTTTGGGGCAGCTGTACCAATTCGCATGCAGCAAGCCATGTAGGCATCCTCAAGCTGGTTTGTTTTCTCCTTTGGAGGGGAAGGAAGTGCATGAGTTCCATTAAAAATGTTAATAATCAGTTACTTTTTTCTGTATTGGATTTTACTTTTATGACCTCACTTTCTGTATGAGTTTTACATGCTGTACATGCAAAAAACCTACATTATATCTTGTCTTATAAATTAAGCAGTATATTATACGGTTTAATGTCTGTGTTAGTAATTACCTATACATAATAAGAAATGAAGATGGCTGTGCACCCATCAACATGAACACCTTTTCAGAAGTCACCCAGAAATATATATATTTAACCTTTCTTCAAGGGACAGATAAGTTAATCTCATTCATTAACTGATTGTATGCATTTTTATTCTCTCTCTGTCTTAAAGTTAGCTTCTAAAATGCCAGGACATGCCCTGAAAGACAGGACTCATGAAATGGAAATACTATTCAATATTTGACTGGACTTCGGTGATATAATTTCTCTCAGATGATGCAGGTGTAGGCCCTTGGTTTGACTCTGAACTCGTTAATTTGATATTGATTTCTAAAGTGCAGAAGGCCTATCTCCTGCTGCAGTTTTGAAGATAATGATATCAGCACTTGCCGATTATTTATTGATAAGGCAGGCCACTTCAGGGAATTTCTGACGCAGGTCACACCCGCCAGCTGAGGTCGGGAGTGCAGGACGGCCAAGCCCTGTATTAATTAACCTGAAATCACTTGAACATCACTTCTGATTTTCGGTAACTGCTGTCTTCCTAAATTGACTCATGGGCTCTGCTACTTCTTGAAGGTTCAACATAATTGTATCATTGCTATTTCTCAAATATATTTCAAAATGCAAATTTCATAGTTTAAAATTAAATGTCATTCTTTTCAGACCTGCTGGTTTACATATGTACACACACACACACACACACACACACAAATTAATGATCAATCTAGTAAGTGTAACCCTAGTTGATGAGAATAAAGCCCTATAAATGTAGCACAACAATGTATATTGTTCGGGATGATTAAAAACGACAAGTGGAGATAGCTTATAAGCCAACAGAGCCATGCAAATGTGAGTTATTAGACTAGAGCCTTGATTTTTTCAAGGGATATATTTTGAGATCTTTGCAAATTTCCAAATTCCTGGGAATCACCAGAGTGTATATAATAACCCATAAAGACAGTAAAGGTGACCATCGATATCTTTTTCGGCATCTAGACAGCAAAGATACAGTACAGTAAGGATGCTCCGTGAGAAAGACAGTCTTTACAATGACCAGTAGAGAACAACAACAAAAAGCCTCACTATGAAGCTGAGGGATCAGACTTGCTCAGACTTTGAATGATGCCTCAGCAAAATTCATACTCGTCACCAGCTGTGGAGTTTTAAGGTATTTATGAATAGTCCAAGAGGAAGACTGGAGTCTCGAAGTGCCATGAGCCCACTGTGTTGTTTGTGCAGCCTCCCCAAAGACAGCACAGGTCCAATTACCCACACCCTTCCTGGGTCCAAAACAAGAATTATAAATTTAAAGAATTATTAAGGAGTGGGATTTATGGACACAGCAAGTCTTAGGGAATAAAAATAGCACGTCTCTGGGTTTTGAACAAGGCTCTATTTCTGCTCTCCCAATACAGGAGAGAAAGCATAAACACAATGTATTCCGTTTGAAAAATGTTAAGTATTTTGCCACCGATCTATTTTCCTTTGATGTGGCAGAGAAATGCTGCTATTAAAAAATTCCAAGAGCATGTCAAAATACGGGAAAATCAACTGTTTGATGTCTTAACATCCCCGGTAGCTTTAAAATCATTTGATTTTGACATGGATAATGAAAATGTTCAATCATTTGTCAAATAGATACATGTTAAGGAGCTTAAGTGTATTGTTGTAAAGCAGGTAATAAGTGTAATAACCACTATTATGTAAGCAAGCTCTTAATAAATATATTTGTCTGCCCCAACTCTTTACTAGAGATATGTGAAGCACATATCCTAAATTAGGGAAAAAATGTTTTCCGAACCCGGAAGGAAATGAGCTACTCATTTCCTAATGGATTTTGATTATGTGTATATTTCAAATATTAGATTCTACTCAATTTAAATATGGAACATTATTTATAAGATCATTTGTCAGTGGTTTAGAAACTTTACAGGCTTAGTAATATACTTAAATTAACAAAATATGTAATATTTCTGAAATGAATCCATTTCTGAAAATTCAGTACTTGGTTTTGATCACTTAAGTTACCAAAAAAAAATTTTGTGCATGTAAATTTTAATTACACAATGAATTACTGCGGTCTGATTCATATCAGGTTATATACATATATATATATAATATTTTTGTTGTCTTTTTTATTTAAGGAACAATGCATCAAGTGCAAGCATTTTTGCTATCTTCAGATCATGTCTTGGTTCCATTGTATTTTATGCATTATAATTAAATATTAACATTTGAAATACACGGAAATTAATTGTATTTGAATAGGCTAAGTTACACCTTATCCCTGACCATTTGAAAGGCTAAAATCCCTTTTTGCTAAGACTTTCATTTTAAGGACTAAAATAACTGTGGTATGGTTAGGATTTTTAAAAATTAACTGAATACTTGTCTCAATTCTCCACATTATCGTTCATAGTAAATGGTACGTGAAAAACAGCCAAATGTTAACATTTAAAATCAGAGCCCTCCGCCCCAAGGTGTCTCCTGCTGATGGATGCATTTTGACAAGGCGTTCACATGTGGGCCACCATACTGGCTCAGCTGAGAACTAAAACACAATTAAATGGCGGGATGTGTTCAGTCGACAGGAAGTTGTGTCACAGCTCCTAAAGTTAGACATCATTTTATCTTCTCAGTGACAGAATTCTTCTTTCAAAGCAAAGAAATCTGAATGAATTTCAAACAGGAATTTAACTGCTGTCTTACGTTAGACACGTCTGTATTATGTCAATGTAACACATGTCTATCTTATTTTAGACATGTCAGAATGACACATATGAATGAAGAATTTATAGCAGATGAAGCCAGGAAAAGCATTAGGAAAAAAGTGGAAGAGTCCTCAAAACAGATCTAGCATGTGTAATCCTCTAAATGATGAAATCATTAATCATGGATGACCATGTTTTGAACAAACATCCAATTGACTTCTGCTTCCAGAGAGCCCAACATCTAGTGCAGGTGTGGAGAAAACAGACTTTGAAAATACTCAAAATGCTGTTTGTATATTTTCTATGTTTGATGATGACGAACAGAATTGGAAATGTTTCTGGTAATTTTAGCAGTTAATGGAGCTGTTGGTAGAAATGCACCAAATGGAAAGATGGAGGGAGAGCAGGTCACGGGAGGCAGGTTTCTATTAAACATTGCTGTTTCCCTTAGAAAGTCCCAAGGCAGCAAGAGGACACTTAAGGAGCTGATATTTTCCATGGGGTACCCCTGGGAATGCAAAGATCATGGAGAAATTGGTTAATCCATGAGCAAATTCAGATTTAGGATTAAGACTGTACCCCGTAATTGTTTGAGAAAAGTTGTATTTCTGTAGCTAGAATAACAGATCTTAAGAGAAGAAATATTTTGTATTAAGGACTCTGTGTGGGTTTGACTTTGAAAAAGCAGCTCACTCTGCTTAAGCAAAGGCCAGTGTGTGTTTTCTAGGTCTCCTGCTCTAACAGTGGAGAGCTGCTGGTGTTTCTATTATATATGAAAACTCAAGACTGGCATCTCATGCTGGTGCGAGCAATATAGACACGTGTGGCCCTGCGATCCACAGCATATACTGACGTAGACTCATCTCTTACCGATACCATTCATACCCTGGGATGGGATCACACGAACGGTGTGGTCACCATGAGGCATGCCACTTATAGGTGACAAGCAAAAACACTCACCATACAGATGTGCAATGCTAAATAATAGTAGAAGTCAACGCGGTCACAGTCAAAGGGAACACAGGGACAGATTTCTATAAGGTTTCACTGGAAAAAGAGATGGATTTCCAACTGGAATAATGAGGAAAGCCTTTCTAGAAGATTCCAGGCTGTGCCTGGCTGTGCAGGATGCATTTCTGAGTTCCTGCCATGCTGCCTCCCATGTCTGCTGCATCCTATGGGTATATATGAACTGCTCTTCATTGCTCCTCTAATACAGGCATTCATTTCCTGGAATGAATTTTTCAAAAAGGAACACATACCTATAGACCGTGCATCTGCCAAGCTTTCAAAACCCCGCTGCATTTGAGAACCCCCGCCAGCTTCCAGGTTTTCAACCAGAAGTATTTCAACATTAATTAAGTCCACGTTAGTCTTGCTGTGGCACAAGGAATATGATATTCTGAGTGAGGATAAAACATAAGCTGTCAATGAATGGCTCATTCATTCCCTTAGCAAGTATTGAGTGTGTCTGACACAGTTTTGGAAGAGACAGAACGAGTCCAGCAGGCAGTCCAGAGGCAGACAAGGAGTGATCACAGTAACACGAAACTCTTATGTAAAATGCAAGGAAAAATAAAAAAGCATTGGTGATGTAGAGATGCGGTCTGGATGGAGGAAAGCAAACATCCTTAAGATATTCTGGGCACCGGTATAATTTAGCTTCTGGGTGTTTGATAAATAATAAGAGAATTCTATCAAAGGGAAAATCAAAGACTGCCCCAGGGACAAAGTAGCTTTGAGCCCTTCAGGTAGAATTTGAATTGGGGAAAGAATAAATGTGCTGTAAGTGGAATAAAAAACAAGAATTGGAAGCATTTCAACGTTGCTAAGAGAGTATATCTCAAATGTTCTTACCAAAAAAAAATTATAAGTATTGCAAGTTATGGACATGTGAATTAGCTCAATTTAATTATTCTACATTGTGTTCATAAATCATCATGTCACTTGCTACCTCATAAATATATACAACTGTAATTGTCAACTTACAATTAAAATTAAAATTAAATTTAAATTTAAAAAAAGAATTGGAAGCAAACTTGCATAAATAAAAGGAATATCTTCCCTCTGTCATCTTTCAGTGAGGGCTAGATTTAATGATTAGTTCCAAAAAATAGCGTAGGGTAAGGAGTGGAGAAGCTGGCGTGCGAACTTCAGCCAGCAACGTCGTGTTGCAGCACGCACCCGTGATTCGATGTCACGGAAAGGACAGCTTACCTGCGTGGTATCCTTCTCCGCAGGAGTCGAATCCCCTCAGTCACTCCAGTCTACTCATGCGAAACACATCGGGTAACTCCAAATTAAGGGCGTTCTACAAAACCCCTGACCAGGGCTCCCCAAATCCGTCAAGGTCAGCAAAAACAATGACAGTCACAATCCGGCCTAGGCTAAGGAGATATGACTAAATGCAGTGAAGTATCTGGGATTTGAATCCTGGAAGAGAAAATGGACACTAATGGAAAAACTAAGAAAACTCCAATAAAGTCTTATATTTAGTCACCAGTAAGGTACCAACCTTGGTTTCTTAGTTGTGATGAATGCATCACAGTGATAGAACACTTTGGCACAGCAGTAGCTGGGTGAGTGGCGTGTGGACTATCATTGCAACTTTTTTGTAAACCTAAAACTGTTCAAGATAAAAGGATGTTTTTTAACTGGAGGGAATGGCTGGCAACGGGGGGCAGGGGACGATGAGTAATGACAGGCGGAAGTCGGGGCGCTCACTGGTTGCTGCAGAAAAAGGCTGTACCATGGAGGATGGGCGGGGCAAGCATGAGAGTGCAGTTAGCAGGTTGGTGAACCGCAGGCTAAGATGCTATGAACGAGAAACATGGTGCCAAAGCTGAAGTGGCAAGAAAGAAGTAAGTACGGAAGGAGTCTGGGAGAAAGAGCTGGTAAACGCTGTGCTGGGGCGTGGCTGACTACTGACTCAGAAATCGCTGAGAGCTGAGTCAAAGATGAATGCAGGTCTGAGCCTGGCTGCCTGGGGGAACTGCAGTCCTTCACAGAAATGAAGTCATGCCCAGGAAAATTGGGGCGGGGGGAGGAGGAATTCCATTCGGGACGTATTGACTTAGAGAAAGGACAGGATATCCATGCACTGGTGGATCTAATGACTTCATAGGTAATTTTAAAGGCAAGTCTGATGCGACAAAGCAACACGATGTAACGTACGGAAAATGTGTGGAGAGATACAGGTTGAAACTCTCAGCTGCAGTCGCAGGCGGGGAGAAGGAACTGGTTGAGCTAGAGTAAGAAGGTAAAGTGTGGCTGGGCAGAAAGTGCTGAGGACAATCTCAGGGAGGCACCGGAACGGGGTGGGAAAGGGACCGCAGGGTTCTGCAGAGTCACAACCCACAGTAAGAGCAGGAGGAGGTTTCTCAGCCTCCAGCCTGTGCACACTGGGGGCTGCGTGCCCCTGCGTGCCGGGCTGTCCTGGGCACTGCAGGATGCTTAGCAGCCCTGGCCTCCGCCCACTGGATGCCAGGACATTCCCCTCCCCAGCTGTGACAACCCAAAATATCTCCAGGCATTGCCGAGTGTCCCCGTGGGGGTGTGATCAGCCTGACTGAGAACCACCGATGGGGACTGACACTGCAGCTTGTGAGGGACGGAAGAGGAGAGCGGATAAAGGGAGAGAAGGAAGGAGGAAGGAGAAGGCTACCTCTATTTCTGCTTTGTAAAAATCCGCGATCCAGACACCAGCACGAACACACTAAGAACACCACCTCATATCTGCGGGATGAATTTTGTAGACAGGAAATCTGTGCATTGTGTGTGTCCTTTCAACGAAGCTAAAGTTTCACAAGGACTAATTCCCTCTCTGAGTGGAAAGAATGATTCTATTTTTGCAGGCCCAAATCCCAGGCTGAGCTGCCGCCTCCCCGGCCACACACAGAGCCACAAGTGCCCAGGAAAATTTATTCTCTATGTGCATGAGGTGGCACTGTTTGTAGGAGGGTACAGCTCTTTGTAAGAGATGTTAGAGACGCGGGATCACAACGCAGCCAACAGAGCAAGACAGCACTGTCCGAAGTATCAGTTGCCCGCCTGCTTTTTGTTTGTTTGCTTGTTTGCCTAATAGCTCAATTTTTACAATTCCTTCTCTGCTGTAACATCTTCTTGGAAGTGTACGACATCTCAGGGTCCAGAGGACACCCAAGAATGTTACGTGTGATAACCTGAGCAAAGACATTCTGCAAAAGAGATAGCTGTTTACAGAAGCTTCGCTGACTCTTTCCAAACAAGACGCTCACTATTAGTAAATTCTTGCTTAAACCTCCTAAAATAGCACCCTCCTCCCGCACCCCGGGCATGGTGCGAGGAGAAGAGCCTCCGCCTCAACGGCATCCTGCCCCCACCCCAGCAGGCCAGCGTAATGCTCACGGAAGCAGGCACCAAACACAGATCGAGCGGCATTCAACTAAATCCTGGGCAGATTGCCCAAAACTGCCAAGGTCATGAAAACAAGAAAAAACAAATTAACTACACACCTGGTGGGAGGCCAGTGAGACCGGATGGCATGATCCCAACGTGGGATCTGGAACGGAATCCAGGAGGAGAGAAAAGGCATTCGTGGAAACACAGAGAATTCCAGTCAAGTGTGGAGTTTAGTTAATGGTAACGTACCCGTGTTAGTTTCTTCGTTTTGGCAAATGTACCATGGTTACGAAGACTTTAAGGTTGGAGAACATGGATGAGGGACCTGTGGGATCTGTCTCTACTATCTTTCCAACTTTTCTGTGTATCTAAAATTATTTAAAAATAAAAAGTTTACGTAAAGGAAACATAATCCCTAAAACAGATTGGAAATGTAAAAATTTTAAATTCAAAAGGTATTAACTTGGAAAGTGTTAAATACCCAGTCCTGAGTCTCGTTCGCAAATTCAAAGCAAGTCCAAAAAGATGTAATCCTTGTTGGAAACCTTATGAAGCAGTCAGAAGTGAGGAGGAACCGATGTTCGCAAGGCGAGCCCGGGAGCCGCTGTGCAAATGGACCCGCGTTCTGTCTCACAGCGATGGCGCGGGAGAAGTAATTGCTATCGTAGATGAGGAATCTCACCCTCTCTGACATTAAGGCACTTGTCCAGTAGCACACAGCTGCGTTTAGCAGACCCGAATTCAATTTTCTCTCTGCTCAGGTGAAAATCCTGTCACCTCCACTCATGGCACCCTCCCGCCCAATGCAGGTTTGGTGCGAAAATGCAGGACACAGGAGAGGAAACTGAGTTTAAGTAGGACCAGGAAAACTTCCAACAGGTTTCCAGATTAGGAGTAGCAAGGCAGAGCGGAAGGAACAGCTGGGGAGAGTGGAGAAGCAGGAACTGTGAAGTGAAGGAGCATCCGAGAGTGTCGAAACGCACAGACCATGGCGGACAGGCCAGACCTGGAGAGAGACAGGCTGCGAGGTTCGACACACGCGAGCCCTGTACAGGTGAGAAAATTAGCCTAACTGCACATTCCTCATATGGGAAAAGGGGCTAAGGATGCCTATCTCAAACCATGTGGGGAATAAATAAAATAATCCACGTAAATCCGGCAGTCCCATGGCTGGCACGTAGCGTGCATTTAAATGGAAGTTTCTTTCCCTTTCCCCCGTTGCACCAGGAATGTTTGCACCCCTGAATCTCTTTCTGCAGGAATTGCGATGTGCACGGAAAGAATGTGGACCTGCAGGCTGCTATCCACTCCCCCAGCCCCTCACCACTGCAGAAGGAAACTGACGTGAGTCACGCCCAGGGCGACTCATTTCAACTCTTAGTCCACGGAGGTCACCACTGATGACTGCAACTCCAGTGGGACACAGAGGGTGCAGTTACGTGCCCGTGGGACCTTGTGCCAGCTGTAACCCTAACAGGGCGTTCTAGTCTACCATGACTGCTCTTCTTCAGCTTTGAAAAGTCACAACCATTTTAAATACGTCTTCAGTGCCAGAACTCTTCCTCCACCGCCCTACATTTCTCAGTTACGCGCAAGCAGGAGTCTGACAGCTACAGAGTGACATTTCCAAAGGAGAAAAGAAAACAAGGCAAGGTTTTTATAAATTATTCAAATAGCGTGTTAAGTTCAAGGGGAAAAAAGGTTCCATTTTGTGATGGAGACTGATGCTTTCTAAATCTATTGGTTAAGTTGATCTGCTCTGGGAGAGCTTTCCGTGGAAATACCCGAAGACCATGGCCGTTAAATCTCCTAAAAGGTATTCTCAGTTAGCAGTTCATCATGCTTGGGTGTGGGGCTCTAGGAGCAATGACAAATCGACCACATTCCAACCCTGAGCTGAAGTGTTCTGTTTTTGCAGTGAAATCAGATCCCGTTATATGCATTTTTCTCTAAAGATGAGTTAACCATATTGAAAACACAATGTAGTTAACATGCGTGTGTGTGTGTGTGTGTGTGTGTGTGTGTGTGTGTGTGTGTGTCTCTCCTTCTTGGTATCAGTGAGCTTACTACATGAAAATAAAATAAGAAAAGCTGGAAAGGAAGGAATTATGGGAAGGCAAATAGAAGGAAGACATTGTTTAAGAAATATGGTCAATATATAACAGTATATCTGGAGAAAGGTGAAAATTGTTCTTAAAATAATAATGTTAATATAAGGGTTTTAGTGTTAGACCTCAGTGCGTATCTTAGTTTCAGCACTTTCTTGTTGGTTAGATTTCTTTTAGTTGTTTATGCTTCCTGATCATAAAATATTTGTGAAACATGTAGAAAAGTATAGAGAATGTGGCAATGAACAGTTCTGTCCCTAGCACTTGGTTTACTGTCTTGCCCAGTGCTTTAGACAGGTCTTTGAAAATCACAGACAAAAGCATCGACCGTAAATACGGTTCCCTGTCCTCACGTCCTGCTTCCCCTCCCAGACATAACTACTAACCGTGCGCGGTTTTTATCATCCCCACATGACGTTTGCACTTTTATTTAACATACACATCTGTAAACAATATATAGCACGCACGATATGCTTAAATTATGTAGATGGTATCCTGTTGTCTATATTCTTTTGATTTCCTTTTTTTTCTGCACAAAATTTTGTGTTTGAGTTATGGCCATGCTGATAGATAGGGTATAATTGGTTAATTTTAAGACCAGGATAGATTTCATTGCAGGCATATACTGTAATGTATTTATGCATTCTCCTATTGATAAACATCTAAGCAACGTCCAATTTTTTGCTATTTTACACCAGGCTTTAATTTTGTTTGCTCAATGCTTAGGGCTCAGATCTGGAGATTCTGGATTGTAACCTGGGTGCACAGACTTTCAAGAGTTCCCCAGAAGAATCTGAAGGACAGCCAGGGTTCCTCTCTCAAACTTCTCCCAGATCAGCTTAATCAGACTTAGGGGGTGCTAGCCAGATATTGCTTTTTTAAAAGAACTCCTGAGGAAATTCTAACAGGTTCCTGGGATTGAGGTAAGCCTCTCCTCTAGAGAAACTCTTGCATTTGATACACAAGCAACAATGCACATAAATGCATATTATCCCATCTTCTAGAGCAGTAAGTCTGATGTGTGGCCAGAGTGAGAAGCTTCTGCTCTAGAATAGCAGCAAGACAGTGGAGCTTCCGGCTGGTCCAGGTGGCAGAGATACGTTCATCTTCAACTTTGCCCAATATTGCTGGCTGCCCACCAAAGGAATTATATCCATAGTATATGTTCCCATCAGCACATAGGATTACCACTCTCTGGGAATGGCAGTGCACTCCTTTGTGATATTTTGTAATTCCTTGACTCTTAGTGAGACCAAGCTCTTTTCTGGTCATCATCCTTTTGAGTTTTGTCATCAATAATTTTATTCCTTATAATTTGCCCATTTTTAAATGTCGTGAGGAGTTTTTAAATTACTAATTTGTTGGAGATATATATATATATAGAGAGATAGATCTATATCTACATATAGATATAGTTCTATATATCTATATCTATAGATACATACACACATATATCTCCAAAAACCATCCGTGTCAGTAAATCGAAATTGCATATGTGATCTTCTCTTCTGTGTCTTGATTATTGCCTCATTTATGGTGTCTTTCACTATACAAAATAAAAGGAAATGATGTCAAATTTTCAATGTTTCTATGAAGATTTTTTTTAAGTTATTTACATTGTATTACAGTTTGGAGAATTCTGTCAAATGCATACACCTGTGCTACTCAACTTTTATCAAAACACAAAACATTTCGTCACCTCACAAAGATCCCTGTGCACGGCCTAGTCGGTTTCTGTTCACCCCTTTCCCCAGGGTGAACCGCTGATACCGATTTTTTCACCATAGATTAGTTTTGACTGCTCTTGAATATCAAGGAAACCTAATCTTCCAGCCTGTTTTCTTTTGTTTGGCTACTTTCACTCAAGCACGGAGTTCTTGAAACTCATCCATGCTATGGTGTGTATCAGTAGCTCATTCCTCCCTATCCCTGAGAAGTAGTTATGGCATAAATACACCATTAGTTTATTCACCCTCCTGTGGATGGACGTTAGATTTCTTCCAGTGTTTGGCTATTATGAATAAGATTTATAAGAACAAGTCTGTGTAGACATATATTTTCATTTCTATCAAATTAATATAGTACTTAGAAACGGAACTGCTGGACCATAGTATATGTTTAATTTATAAGAAACTACCAAAATGCTTTGCAAAGTATGGACCCCATGCATGTCACATATGGACAAGGTGTGAGTGTTCTAGATGTTCTACAGCCTTGCCAACATTTGATCATCTCAGTCTCTTTAATTTTCATCATTGTAATGAGTGTTAAGTGGCATTTCTCTGAGATTTAAATTTGCACTTCTTTAATGATAGTGAGTACTTTCTCCTGGCTGTTATGATGTCTTTCTCTGCAAAGTGAGTAAGCCCTTGCTTCATTTCTCTTAAGGTATGGGAACTCTTTATGTACAATTCTAAGCACAAGGCCCGGGTCAGACTCTGTAGTGTGATTATTTCCTCCTATTGTGTATCATTTCTTATTTTCTCAAAGGTATATTTTGATGAGTAGACTTTTTTTGGGAAAAGTTTATTTTATTAATATTTCCTTTAGCATTGGTGCATTCTATGTCCTGTCTGAGAAATCTTTGACAACCTCAAGATCACACTGTATTATTCTGTTTTATTCTAGAGGTTTTATGGCTTCCGATTTTCTGTTTCCATCTCTGATATATTTAGGCTTACTATTTCTCCATATAGAGCCTCTAGAGCTATAAATTTCCCCCTAAGCGTTGTTTTAGCTACACCCCACACATTTTGAGAGATTGAGATTTTTAGCAGTTTTCAATATTTTCTAATGTCTCTTGTCATTTTTTTGTCCTCTGAGTTTTTAGAAGCATGTTGCTTATTTTCCAGATATGTTCGGATTTCCTAGACACTTTTTGCAACTGATATATAATTTTTTTGATCAGTGAATATATTGTGTATATTATCAATCTTTTTAAAGTGAGATGTTTTATGACTGAGCACATAGGCTTTCTTGATAAATGTTTCATTTGTCCCTTGAGAGCAATGTCTATTCTGCTATTGGGCAGAGTGTCCATAAATGTCGATTAGGTTAGGACGTTCGAGTGTGGTGTTCTAATCTTCTATGCACTTAATGATTATTTTCTTTGTCTACTTGTTCTAACAATTTCTGAGAAAAGACATTTATATATTTTTAATTTCCATTACCTTCTGGCAAAAGAGAAATCTGTTGGCACTGAAATTGCAATTCTTTTCAGGTAAACTGCTTTTTATCTGGTGCATTCTATCATTTTATCTTTCTCTTTGAAATTGTGCAGTTTACCATGTTGTCTGGGATTTAGTTGGCTTTTATGTATCCTGCCTGATATTGCATTGCAGTTTTGGTTGAAATAATTTTTCTTCCCTTAATTTCTATAAAGTGACTGTTGTCATTTCTTAAGATGTTTATTTTCTCCTAGAACTTTAATTAAATGTGTGGTAGCTTCCTAATCTATTCTCCATATTGCTTAACTCCTCTTTCATATTTTCCGCTTCTTTCTTTCTCTGTGCTGGACTCAGTAAATTTGTACATACTCCTTTCCCTGGTCACAAATCCTCTATTTGGATTTTCCAAATCTAGTATCCTATCCAGATATCCAGATAGTTTTTCTAAATTAATAATTTATTTATTTTGAGACAGGGTCTTGCTTCGCTGCCCAGGCTGGAGTGATGTCACTGTAGCTCACAGCAACCCCAAACTCCTGGGTTCAAGCCATCCTCCTGCCTCAGCCATCCCAGTAGCTGGGACTGCAGATACATGCCACCATGCCTGGCTAATTCTTTCATTTTAAAAGCTATATTTTGCATCTTCAATATTTCTAATTATATCTTTATAAAATCCATCTGTATTCCATGTCTTTTCCTTTTTTTAATAGTGTAGTACTTTCATTTATCCTTTTGGGTGTCAAAAATAGTTACCTTTAAATCTTTGTCATATTTCTATTTGTAATTTCCTGTGGCCTATCCTTATCTCTGATCACTGGTTTTATTGGCAATCTTTCATAGTCTTATATTTTTCTGTATACTTGTGATTTTTGTATTTTCAGATTCGTTTAGAGAAGGAAAAACTGTTTTCCACCTTCCATCTTCCATCCTTCAGGTTCATTAGCTATCTTCACCGTGCCCCGGAGTCCTCAGGTACACCGGTACAGTGCTCAGTCGTCCCTGCCTCGAGTGAGGCTGGAGAGAAACTGACCCTTTCATCACTGAGGCGGGGAGGCAATTATTTTAGTTCCTGGTGGTATGCATCAATCCTGAGCCTACCAAGCAGCACAAGACAGTTGCTTCTATCGGCTTCCATTCTTCTGGTTTTATGCAGGTAAATGTCATTCTGGTTCCCCTACCTAGGTAAGGTCAATGCAACCCTGGTTATTCTGATGGACAAGCTCCTGCTGAACTTTGAACTCCATTTGTAGACTCCTGGCTTTCTCTCACCTACCTTTAGGTTTTCTCCGTTAGTATTTACTTGCATTGCTACATGTTCAACATACTGAGCTATCTTGATTGAAAGTTATCATTCTTTCTTTTTTTGTGTTTTTTTTTTATTCCAATATAAAGGCTATATTGTCTCATCAGAAAGAAATTGTCAAAAAGGAGCTCCAGCCTTTAAAAAATGTTTCAAGTTTAGAGTCCTTAGCAATGTAGCATTGGTGTCTCCTCCCTATAGAAAAAAGCATGATGTTTTCATTCCTCTTTCATTCCTGGGCTGTGTTGAGTCACCCTCCCCCAAGGATGGACAAAAAGGCTTTGCCTAGACCAGCAGGAGGTACAAATCGAACTTTCAAATCCGGCTACATTTACAGTAAAAGGCATGGACGAACTAGCCTCTCTGAGTGTAAGGGTCTGTAATTCTGTTGGTGAACTGTCTCTCCTCCATGACCCAGAACCACATAGGTGCTCATCTGGGTCTTTAGCAAGAACAGATGGCTGCCAGCCCAACCTCTGGCCTGAACGGAAGACCGTTCTTTGGTCTGGCCTTTTCTAGCCATGGACCTGGGCTGAACAGCATCTCTCAAGAAGCCATCACACAAGCTCAGTTGATCTTCAGATGAAAGTAGTCATGGAAACAAGAAGCATCGTGGAGACAACTGATTTGGTGCAATCTGTCAACTACTCTTTTTTTAGTTCCTACTATGTGCTGGGTGTACAGACATGAATGAGAAAGTGTTTGCCTGCCATGAATTATTTAGGTTATGGTTAGTTGCTTACAATTAAGAGTCAGGAATCTTGTTAGTTACATGAAATTGAACAAAATATTATATTTCTCTAAGCCTCAAGGTCCTTTTCTGTAAAATAATGACAATTAACATCTATTGAGCTTTTGTTAGGGGCTAGGGCTCCATGCTTGATATGTAGCATCACATTTACTCTCCGCGGGCCCCTGAGAAGGCAGGCACTGTTGCTAATCCCCGTTTATGTCACACAACAGACCCCAAGCAGTCCTGAGACTTCCAAAATGCCAGGTCATTCCATTATGTTACTCTCCCTCCTGTGCATAGCCCCGGAATAATTGTTTCTGCCTTATTAGTTAACTCTGAAGAATAAAGAGACTTGCAAAGGCCCTAGCCCATAGCACACACTCAGAAATACCAGTTCATCTGCAACATGGTTGAACCCATGAAGAGAGGCCTGTCAAATCTTCCTGGGGTCTCTTTGTTGTCTCCTGCTTTTGCTAAGCTATCAAGTTTCTTAACACAGCATCATTTGCGTTGTCTTCACCCCGTGTGTGTGCTTTCACAACGCTAGGTGTTTGCTGACTCAAGGGCGCAGCTGAAAACCTTGAACTATTTGTGGGAAATGTTTTCTTTTCAGCTCTAATGTTATGATTGACATCAAGTGCTGTGGTAGGACACGGGGCAGAGTTGACACAATATTCTGGCTCCTGTAAGTGCAGACCAGGACACTGTCTTGTGAATGAGGAGTAATTTATGACTCGTCATGGAGAACACGATGCTTGGGACAGAAAGAGGGGAGGCAAGGGTATGGGGTCATCATCATGCTACAAACACACAGCGAGTAACAGAATGTGGTGAAGTTGTCAGATTAGTACTAATCAATCAACACTTAAGTGCACATATGGAAGTAACATTCATCAGGTGTCAGGCAGGTGGGAGGGGGGAGAGGATGGGTATATTCACACCTAACGGGTAGAGCGTGCGCTGTCTGGGTGATGGGCACACGTGTAGCTCTGACTCCGCAAAGCAAAGGCAATATATGTAACCTAAACATTTGTACCCCTGTAATATTCTGAAATAAAAACAATGATATTAGAATAAAAAATAAAAATGAAAACAACATTAAAAAAAGAATGTTAAGCCGTGCTTATTAGTGGGAGACGGAGCTGTGCGTCTGGCCACAACTGAACCTCTAGCAGCCTCCTCCATTTGGTAAATGGAGCAAAAAGAACCTTCTGTGTCCACCAATACTTCTGATTCCTTTTCCTGCCTCGAAGAAATCTCTCTTATTCCAATTATCCATTTAGAGCCACATAAAAGAGCAAAGGTGTGGGAAGAAAATCTATAACGTGTGCTTCTCTGTGTCTCTCTGAAGACCTTTGCAGTAATTACAGATGAGACCAAAGACAGCCCCCAAAAGAAGGGTCAGCTTAAACCACAGAATAGGAAAAGCCTGACAAACCTCAAGTTTCTTTTCAAAATAAAACCATCTTTCTACCTTCACAGGAAATGATCAGAAAATAATAGTCTTCCCTGTATTTGCACGCAGTCTTGTCTTCCAAGGTAACCAGCGGAAAATAACTAACCCATGAAGCAAATCTGCGGCAACATCCCAGGATAGTGTAAATGGATCAAAAGAGAATCTACTTTCTTTTGCTGTGACCCTTGAATCCTTTCCCTTATTTTTCCCCCTCTTCTTTTTCCTTTCCCCATGTTTTTGCTAACTTGCCCTCTTCTGACCCGGCAGGGTTCACAAAAACAGCTCCCAAAAGAACTCTTCTGACAGTTGTCGGAATAGGATCCCATCAAGGATCTCAGTTAAGGGGCGTGAAAAACAGGAACAATCACGATCATCCCAGGGGCAAGGTCTGTGGCAGTCGAAGAAGAAAGCTGCTGCCTGGGCCAGACCACGAGGACACGGACCTCTCCCTCCTCCCTGCCCCAACTGACTACACCTGCTGTGGCTTGGGCAGGAGACTTACCTGCAGGGGCCACCTCATGCATCTCAGAAATGTGAAGCCTCTCACCTGGCCTCAATTTGACTATTTTTTGTCATAATCCTTGTCACCATTGCCCGGACCAACACTCTAATAAAAAAGGCTTAATAGCAAATAGGCTAAGAAAAGGAAGGTAAGGGCATGTCCTCACCTCTCGGACTGTCCTCACTGAGGTTCCCATATACCACCTCCCCCCGGCTGCAACTCCACCCAACTTTCATACCTCATCCACTCCACAACCACGTGTGACACCCCCCCCCAGCATGCAGTGGTCACTACTTCTCTGAATTCATTTTTAATTTTTAATACTATCTTACTGCTGGTGCTTACTCTGCCTCCTGATAGAATCACATAGACATATGGATTTTTACCCTTTTCGGTAGATGATAGGCTATGTAAGCATGGGGACCATATCTTACATCTTAACATCTATGTCTTTTGGAGGGTAGGTGCCTACGAACTATTTTTTATTGCCAAAATTTACAGTTAGCAATGAATGGTTTTTTTTGAAGATTTCCTCACTAAAAGATTTCATTTTATGACTATATGCTTTTGAAATCCATTGGGAAAATGAGTGTGAAAATGAATGAAGGAAAAGGAAAAGGGACCCGCTGTTTTCTTTTAATCTGTGATTAAAGTAGTAAAGTCGTTCAAATATGTTTAGCCACTGCAAGCCAATCACCACCCCTCCTTCGAAATACGTCCTGTGCGTGCCTGCCTGTACGCCCTTGCCGTACATTTCCAGATTTATGTTCTCCCTCTCCTCATTTTCCTGCTGAATCTCACCTTCGTAAGCCCACTTCCTAACTGTGGACTCACTTCCTCCAAGAAAATTTCTGAACTCATACTCCGAGCATAGAGATCTCACTATTTTCTCTTTTACATTGTAGTAGACTATAGCAAATGAAGCTTATATGTATCCCTAAATGGTTACTATACTTTTCATGCATAATAATTAGTAATTTGTATGTCTTCCACTAGTTTGTTTTTAAATTAATTAACAACAGGGAATATAGTATGTTTTCTCTTTCCTTAGAATTCCCGTCTCACCAGGCACGGAGATTTGGACACAGTTTAGGAACAATATTTCACTGTTGACTTTTGATTCATTCACTTTGTCTTGGGATAATTTAGTTCCAGAGGGATATCACTTCGAAAACTTTTATTAAAGTATTCTGAACGTTAATGTTGCAGATTGAACACCTAAAGTAACAGAAGATCCGTTCTCTGTGCTCCTAAGTATCAAATCATTGGCTCACTTCAGGTAAAAATCCTCATAGGCTCCCACAGAGATTATCAGGGCCCTGGTGGTTTTCTGCAATTCTCTTGTTTGTTTCCAACATTTAACCCTTCAATTTGGCATTCTTCTCGACCCCTCGCCTACTACACCACTTAAGCTCCATGTCCAAGAATGTACAGCGCACATGTTGGCGTCGGTGTTGATGGCATTAGCTCCAAACCAACCCCTGGTCAGGGGGCATCACCCCCCTGGCTTCCCTTGGTGAGGTACCACAATCAGTCACTAGGGAAGCCAGCAGCATCCACATCATTGGCAGTTGCCATGGACTTATGCAAATCAGGACCCATCCCTCAAGCTGAGGGTGATGCTGTGATGGATAGGGTGAGGGCTCAGAGTGTATTTGGGGAGATGGGGGGAAGTAAACATAACGACGACCACAACTATGCAGTTACTTAGGGCATGATCCATAATGCTAAATGTGGGATTTATAAGAAGTCGGCCAGCAAACTTAACTCTTGAATGACGTCCTTATGCACTTCTAATCTCCATAGAAATCTTAGGGAGATTTTGCTAGTTTGTCTGGGTTGGGTTTCTTATCATGGTCTATTACTCAGGATTCACCACATAAACAGAACCAATAGAATATATAGAAACATATGTAATAGAAAAACTTTTATAAGTTTTGTTCCCAGGATTATGGTGGCCAAGAAGTCCCATGATCTTCCATGAGCAAGCTGGAGAACTAGGAAACCTGGTGGTGTAATTCTGTGTGAGTCCAAAGCCGTGAGAACCAGGGCCAGTGGTATCCCTCCCGGTCAGAGACCTGAGATTGGAAGAGGTGGCGTGGCTGTAAGTCCTGGAGTCAGAAGGCCCAAGAACCAGGAGCTGTCATGTCCAAGGGCAACAGAAGACAGGTGTCCCAGCTTGAGACATGAGAGTGAATCCACCTTCCCTCAGCCTGCTCTCTGTGCTGTCTGGGCCCACACCAGACTGGATGCTGCCTGCCCACATTGGTTACAAGGTAATGACGAGGTCCTAAGGAAAGAGAAATTGTATGTTTCTTTCAGAAAAAGACAGTGAGCTTGAATGACACTCATTACCACTTAAAATACCACTTATAATGTCTAATTGCCCAGAAATATGTCACTCTGAATGCAGAACAGAACACAGTTTGTTCAAATTGATTTTTTAATGAACTTGAAGAGCAGGTCAGAAGGAAACTGCTGGTTTGCAATTAGTTGTAAATGACCCGGGTTTCAGTTCACAACCATCACCAACCTCCCTGTCAGTAGGTAGCACAGGCATTAGAATTCTGAGAGATACTGCAGTGCCCATCATCCTGTCTAACTAAATTCAACAAACCACACCTCAAAGTAATAAAAATGAAAGCAAAGCCTCACCAGCTGAATTTACTTGGAAAACATCCATCACCTTTTTTAAACACCTGCTATGAAGCGACCTATTACTTATTACAGGACATTACCAAAAATATCACAAAGACACAAAAGCACATACAGTTTGCCGCAAACTTCCATAATTAATTTACTAATTGATCATCCCCCACATGCCAAGCAATGGGTAATGCTTTGGGCAAATGAAAATTAGGAAGGCAAGTTCCCTGTGTGGTCTGGTGAGGAAACGGGGCACACATACCCAATAATGTCAGTACAGGGTGACCGCTGGTGTGTTCTCTCAGCATCCAGCAGATGATGTATTAGAACCATCATCACCTGCATGTAGATCAGGTTGACTGTAACAGAATAAGTGGTTCTCATTCGTGAAAAGTAATTTGTATCTAGGATGCTGGAATCTTTTGTTTACAAACCATCTTAAATATCCTAAACCAAAAGTTGTGCCTGTGGTTTTTCAGGGAGGATCATAACTCGGTAGTATCTAGGCTTGGTAACAAAGGGATGTGGACAATTCATAAACATATAAAAAAGGTACACAACAGAAAAGAGCATAGATACTTTATTCTCAGAGCAATGGCCTTAATTTTACCCATTTCTGAAAGCAGTGTCATAATTTCAAGCAAAACCAAATATTTATGGCATATAAATTTCACTGTTATGTGATAGTCACACAACTCTTCATGAGATTTTATTCACTCATTTCTCTATTTCTACAATTGTTCATCTATCCAACTGTATGTTACTTTATAAACTATTCATGATAAATTACATGAAAACAAACTTAATTAAAAGGCACTATGCAAAATTATTTCCCTGTTTTGTGTAAGGCAGATGCTAGAGTCTCAGCATGAAATTGGTCTAGGCCACCAGCGGTTCTTGGACTTGCAGGTGTCCTTGAGCACCTGGGCTCCTGTTCAAATGCAGGTGTTGAGGCCGCAGGGCTGAGATTCTGCATTTCTCACGAGCTCCCAGGCGCTGCCGCTGCTGGGCCGTGGGCCACGCTCAGAGCCAGTGATTCAGACCACTGTGTCTGGCCCACTTTGTTTAAACCGTCACTGCGATTGGTCTTGATCACTTAACTAGAAGAGTCAGTCACAGGGACGCCCCACCCCCTATCAACGTGCAGTGCACTTGGATGCCATCACTGCGGTGAGACCCACAGAGTTAAAACGGCCTTCATCCCAAGCCCCCTTCCCTCGCACAGGTTTGTCTTAAAGAGATTCCCTGATTCGAAAACTCCCAGGCAACTGGGAACGGTTTACCATGCATTGCTACGGTCTTTACCACTGCCATTAGGAAATAATCTGTTTGTAGTTCGTGCAGTTCCTGGGGATGAACTGGAAATTTTTGCTGTGTGTTTTGCTTTTAGTGTAAGAACGGCTGGAGGATAATCAGGAAAGATGATGGGCACAGATTACACTCATCTCATGTAGTTAAACTGTGACACTTAGTGACCAAAGTGAATGACCTGCATCACAGTCTTATTTTTCTTAACAATTATAATTTCAGCAACGATGTTATCTACAACTTACCGAATGCTTGCTATGTGCTGTGTGTGCTATAATTATATCAAATGCTCCCAACAACCTTAAAAGATAGACACTATTTCTTCCCTGTTCTGCTGCGTGGAGACTAACTGTTTAGAGGTTAATGCATTTTTTCTTTATGTCACTTATAAGTAATATACAGGTAAAAGGTAGTTTCTGTCTTAGCTCTCAGCTGACAGTGGGCCTTTCATTTTGCTGATGGAAGGGAAACCATCACTATCACTTCCTGCAGGTTAATAAGCGAATGCATTTTCTGTCTTCCCTATTCCTTTCTCTTGGGCAAGTCTGGTTTTTCATGAGATTTCCCACTGTTCATTCCAGCTGAATTGTGAGGGCCATTTGGGGCCTGAAAGCCCAGGGTTGAGATCCTCCAAAAGCTCCCCCGTACCTCTCCGCGGCCTCCAGCAGATTGGGACACTATCTCTGCCATTTTCCCTCTTCCATGGCCATTTCAAACACACCTGTGTTTCCTCCTGGAGGAACAGACTGCCCATTCTGAAAGCTTCAGTTGAGACAAGGGTGCCTACATGGTATCTCACGGTCCCACCTGCTTCCTGAGAAAGGGCACTGTCACGCCCCAGGCATGTTTTCATACGCCGCCAGCACCGATGGTGCAGGGAAAGCCCTTCCTCCCTGCTGGAACTCTCATCTCCTTTTGCCTGGGGAGGCGTTCCGCTCATTGTGCATTTCTCTCAGTTGAGGGTTAAAGATGTAACCTTGATGTTTTGAGTTCTCCAAGCTTTGTCTCTTCATATTTAAATGCAAAATCTGGAATAAAAAAATTACTTTCTCAAGCACCCATTTCTTGCAAGAAAAGCTTTGCTTTCAAGACCAATATTTCTGCTGTGAGCTGAAAGAAAGCTATTTTGCTGCACAAAGCCACAAATTTGACTCTGATCTTGCAGCTCTGTCATGCTCATGCTTTCCTGGGGCAATAATCTTCAGCCCTAAAGGCTGATCTTAATGATTTTCATGAAATAAAGAAGAAAAAATGCATCAGCTGTTACTTCGAGAAGTGATATAATAGGGCAGATTCGTGGGGTTAGAAATAAGGTCATTCCAAAAACAATTAAACAACGGATGCTTGCAACTTTAGAGGCTGAATCAGGAATTCAGCTTTTGTTGTTTTCTATAGCTTTACATCAAGTCAAAAAGAGGGGACTTATCTGAGGGAAAATGTCACCAGAGTTTATAGAAGTCATGAATGAGACTCTTGAAACTCTTTGGAAGTGTTGATATAATAAATCAAAATTTGTTTGCTGTTTGTTTTCTTTTTGCTTCCCATTCTCTTTTATTAAGAAGAGCTTCTTATCTAGATATAACCTCCCAAGTCTGGGATGAATTTTTTTTTCTTGCCATTTTGAATTACTGCTGAAGGAAAATTTCCATTTTTAAAAACTAAAGCGTTTTCTAGATGTTCCTATAATTCCAAGCTAAGTAAACTGATATAATTTATATTAATAACATAAACATTGACAACTCTCATGTGTGTTTTTAAAAAGATCAAATGGCTTGGTTTGGCTTTTTTTTTATCAAAGTTATGAGTGATTGAAAGCAGCAGTATTTTGCTAAAATGGAAAGGTAGATCTTATGCATGCTTAGATTCACGATGAAGTGTTTGCAGAAAGTTTAACAGGGAGCTGGAGGGGATGGGGTAGTACTGTCGTGCTGAGTTACCATGGCAGGAAGACGGTATCGTGTGACAAATGCTGCTCTCCCAACACCTTTGTGAACTGTCACATCTGGATGTCTGATGGAGCAAGCAGACCAGAAGAACGCCGGCCTCTTGTGAAATCTTCACACAGGCATTTTTAACATGCTCAAGATTTATGGGCTCATGAATCCAAAAACAGGAATACAAATCTTAAGACTCCGGTTACTGATGTAAGACAATACCAAGTCATCCATCTCAGAGACGTATGCAGGCCCCGAAGGGTGCAGGGTCTTGCATTTTAAAGTGCTCACCCTTGCATTTGGGAAGTATGGAAAATTGCTTAGTGGTCTCCATTCCCAGCCATCTCCTAGGGGTGTTTCCAAAGAATGCACACAAGGAAAAGGGACGACACATAAAACTTACGGGCTTAGGAATACAATATCTCCACTTGGAATTTTTAAATTTGGTCCTTTCTGCGTCAGGAAATTTACGATTGTCATTTAGCAGAGCCCATTGTAGGTGTTCTGCAATGATGTGTGTCTCCTCCCGGGTTATTAGCTTAAGAATAAAACATTCTCAACTCCTCTATTTTACCGAAACATATACCATTACATGATGACTTAAATCTGCAATACTCCATTCCTCTATCTTCATAGTGTACATATTTCAGGTGGAAAAAATACATAGTGACTTAGAAACTGGCAAGACACAAATAACATCATGGATAGTATCTGAAGTTTTCAATGAAAATAACACAAAATAGGCTAACGGTGTCAGAAATGGTGTTATGGGAAATTTAAGGTGTTAAATCAAGATCAAGTGAGAATTTATCTACATTAAAGGTGCTTCTCATGTTCATTTTAAATGGCTTAGGTTTTGAGGATAATGAATTTAGTGGGAGAGTAGACAGCATGAATGAGGTAAGGCCTTCATGGGCAATTAAGGCTCACAGCAAAAAAAAAAAAAAAAATTATTCCATGATGTGTTGCTTTTGCAATTTAGCTCTGGTTCACAGAACGGAGCAGAAGTTTAGGGTAGATCTAGAAGCAGATGCCAGGAGGAGAGCTGCCTTGTCTTGAAGCTGGTTCGTATTGTGCACTTTATGTGGGCAGCTGTCAGGCACAACCAATGGATGGAGCAGGGACTGTGGTGATTAGCTTTTCAGTGGAGCAGCCATTTGTGTCATCTCACTGAACAGCACACACTTTAGTGAACGACGTCTGTTCATTTTCTAGGAACGAGGTTTCAGTTCTAACCTGATAAAACTTTGATGCAAGAGACCACCAGGAACTGGCCAGTTGCAGGAAGCGCCATCTACGCTACCTTAGCTCCCGAACTGAGATGCTGGGACACGTGAAGCAATTACCCCCCATCCCCGCCCGGAGGCAGCTATGATGCGAGAGCTGCCACCAAGCAGAGCTCTTCCACCATGCTCTTTTCAGTCTTGAAGAGACTCCGTAATATAAGGATTTCAAAAGCCAAGGAAGAGAACAGCCATGATGCTTTAGTTCGAACCCTCTTGGCTCAATGCTTTCTGCTCATTCCCCATCTCAGTTCATGGGTGCGTGAGTCAGGGGTTAGTGTAGACGAGATCTATGCTTCTTTCTTTGTCAGAAGGAGAAGAAACCATTCGAGACTGAGTTGCAGATATTATACTCATTGGCCACTAAATATTTTGATACATATTCTTTTCATTGAGTAGATAAAACTACCTATAATGATCTGAAAACCCGTGTGAAAATACAAATAAGAAACTCTATGGCCATGTCTATGATTCAAACCCATCTTCTGCCTCTTAGCCATTTCACGGCCTCTGTGGTTTCCCCTCAGGCGGGGGGACAAAAGGATGCATTTTTTCCATACAGACAAAGATTATTGAATTCTGGCCTAAATTCCTGAAAACCTAAGTCATTCCAATACTATTCTTGAAGAATCCATAATGACATCGAACTCAATGAATAACTCAAACAACTTGTACATACAATTAAACTTGGATTCTGTTACTGGAAGCCAAGATCAAATTAATTATTTTTTTCACATTTCATTTATTTGATAATGCTACTTCTGTGAATGTTTGATGAAAAACTTGGAATAACCACAGAATAAAGCTTGCACCACATTATATTACAATTCACCATACATAAATAAGCACATTGTAAAATGTACATTATTGGAGTTTGAGTCGAGAAAAGCATGATAGTTTCCAGCTTTTACATTTTGGCATTGGCCTTTCCAGAAATTTAGCAAGTGCTGTTGAGAAGTTCAGGCACCCTAGACATTACGCAGGCACCCACAGTATAATCCCAAACAGCTTAAGAAATCTAAATATTATTGGGTTTGGTTCTGGTTAAGGTATATTTCCTTGCACATCACACTACAAGGTATGTTATATTCTCGTTGAATGTTTACCATAAGTTACTATCCCTCCTTTCTGCTTTCACAGAACCTCAGTTTTGTGTATCACATAGCCTAACAGGACAGCACAAATCTATCAGAAAGCGAGACCCCCTGCCAAAGTCAATTTGACACACAGAAAATATCTCAGCACATCTAACTAGATTGGGCATCTAATTGAAATTATAACCAAAAATGGTGTTTGGAAAATGAAGATTTTTTTGACTTCATTCTTCCTTCTACACTTCTTAGTTGGCTGTCAGTGAGGACAGGTTTTCAATTCTTTTTATTGTTTTATTCACCATCAGTATAGATTCATGGACAGCACAAATGCATTTTTTTGAAGTTAACCCTTTCAAAATGGCACCTGTTTGGGAGAATATTTGACATGTTCCCAGCATTTCATAAGCATTTTCTGATATAACATTACCATAGGCTCTTAAATGTCAAAATGAAGATTAAAATAAATCCTGAATGACAATCTCCATCTATTATTTTATTAAGAGAACACATTGACATCCATGATGATAAATACTTGTATGTCTAATGAGTGCTTCTAATTGTTTGAGGCATCCATAATCGATGCAGATAACTTCATAGAGCGTTGAGTCTAAGGCTATTTTAGTTTTTGCCCAAAGAACTTTAAGCAGGAGAGTGTCCACAGTCTTCTGTAAATATACAAATCATGTCTGCAAATGAAACTCAGTAGTTATGCTGTGCAAAAATATTTCAATTTAGTAAGACATAATCTAGTGTAGATGGTGACAAAATAATTATTTTCGTGAAAAGCCAAGAGTTTTAATGTCATAATCTTGCCCCTGGATGTTAATCTGGTGACCATCTCATTCACTGATACCAAACTCTTTCTGAACATTGATGACTTTGCCCTTTTTTAATACTTCCAGTGGTTGATGGTACCTGTTACACTTTAAGAGCATTTATTTTGTTCATTGTCATTTCCTATTTATTATGAGCTAGGATCCTTCCTGAAATTCTCTGCCTTGTACTTTGATTTCAGCAGCTATAGCAAATAGTGAATCGACTTCTTCTTCCATCCCCCACCCCTTTAAATATCTGAAGAGCGCTCTCATGCTTCATTGGATCTTGTCAATCTTTGCTACATATTATCAGTTTTCAATTCTGTTTTCAAAGGTGGTTTCCATAACGATTTTCTCTCCTCTGGAGACTGTTGAGTCTGGGTCACTAAAGGTAGCAGTGCTGCTTACTTAGTAGAGCAATCTGGACTACCATGATTGAGAAAAAAAATAAGAGGTCAGGTTCTCACTGTTTGAGGAAGAGTGCAGCCACTGATGGCCACTGTCTGTCAGGACACTGCAGGAGAGAGTGATGTCTACTTGCCATCCCTCGTTGTGAATGAAGACAATAGCTTGGATATAACAGTTAGATGTGGTCTAACCAGGGTAGCACATACAGGACTTCATATGTGAAATGCAATTATTCTTCCAATATGCCAATCTCTAAAATCATTTAGAATTTTTCACTTGTGAGGTTAGGACAAATTTGTAGTCAACTAAAATGTCAGGATTTTTGTTTCTCCTGTAACATGCTTTTGGTATCATGGTTTGTTATACAATTTTACTACTGTTAGAAGGCTTGGAAAGTCTCTTGATTGGACAAATGGAGAGAAAAATATAATGAGATGATACTAAATAAATAAATGTCATCTTGCCCATTTAGCTTTAGCAAAATTATCATACAGAATTGGACAATGGGTGAGAACTTACTTCACTTTTGTTCATATGAAAATTATTTTGAACGTTTCCAAACATAAAAAAGGCAAGGTTTTCAAGGGAAAAGCTGCATTTATTTGTTCAATCTTCACCTATGCTTACCTAGCTAAAAACATGAAACAATTATGCTACACTAACACTTTTTCACAAAGTTCTGCTAATCTAAAGTATATTTGTTTTATTTTTCATTCACAACGTGCTTCCCATCCTATATTGTCAATAAAGGCAATTTTTAGGATGGAAATAGTAAACCAAAGGCTATAAATAACCTAATAGAAAAGATCTTTCAAGGCCTTTTTTATTTATTTATTTATTTATTTTTTGAGATAGGTCTGGCTCTGTCACCCAGGCTAGACAGAGTACAGTGACATCATCATAGCTCACTGCAACTTCAAACTCCTGGGCACAAACGATTCTCCTGCCTCAGCCTCTTGAGTACCTGGAATTACAGGTGCACACCACTGTGCCTGGCTAATTTTTCTATTTTTTGTAAAGATGGGGTCTTGCTATGTTGCCTGGGCTGGTGTTGAACTCCTGCCTTAAGCAATCCTCCCGCCTCGGCCTCCCCACGCGCTGGAATTACCGGCACCAGCCACTGCGCCCAGCCAGGGGCTTATTTTTTGTAAATAAAGGTGTGACGGATGTTAGAAAGCCTTTCAAAGTTATTCACAGAGTACAGTAAGTAATATCCATAGCAGTTCTGTAGTCTAAAGTGATAACGTTTGGGTGGGGAAACTACAGCCTTCTGATTTCAAGATTGTTCTCTTTTAAGCACCAAATGAGGCAAGAAAAGCTTCATATTTCTCTTCTGTACCCCTTTTAATAGAAGGATTTACTCTGTAAAATTCAGATTCAGTCAAAAGGCTACACTTAAGGACCCAGAAGGCCACACTTTGCCTTAAGCACTCACTCAAGAGAAATCTATAGTCATAGCCCCAGGAATACTGTCTTCCTAAAGATGACATGTTTATACTGGGAAATAAATGCTTTTGACAGTTGATCACTACTTGATTTTTAATTAGAACTGCTCTTGGTAGTTAAAAAAAAATTCATGAAAATTCGAATATGTATCCTCCTTTATTTAAAAGTCTTCTAAAGATTGTGTGCCTAAGTTTGTTCATTGTCTTTGATAAACCAGCAGAAATATGAATTTTATCCAAAAAGAGGTAACCATTGCTCCCTGTCAATGGCTCTCCTCCAGCATGGGGGTGAACTCTACAATGAAAACTCTTCCAAACATCTGACAGCATTGACCAGGCACGGCTACCTACCACCAGGTGGGATGAGATCAGCAGCAACAGTAACAACAGCTCACATTTGCACAGGGTGCTCCATGCATGTGACAGAAACGGAGGAACAATGGAAGGAAGCTTTACTACTTTAAGGCCACTTGTGGTGTATCCAGCCTACTGAGGGATCACACAGTAGGGATCACACTAAGGCTCGTATCAGGGAGCCTTAGTTTGGGGGAGGACTTATAATCCTGCTTCACACCTAAGCAAGTGATTGCCACAGCCCGTTTCCATTGGAAGACTATGGAAAGAGTCTGAGGTTCTGCTATTTTCTTGCAAAAAGCTACTGGCTCTAGATGAGCAATTTACAAGCCACATTTGAGTCTACTCCATCCATCCAAGTAGCACAGCATTTATTTAAGACATTGCAATACAGTAGCCCATGAAAAAGGAAACAAGACACACAAAGGTAAATTTTCCACAGTGTATTTGCAATGGATTCAGTGAAAAACGTGTGTGTATACATATATACACACATCAATGTATGCATGTGTTTGTGTGCATATAGATGTGTGTGTATATATATACAGGGGGAAGGGATGCCCACCACAAAATATGGAACTCACACTACTCAGTGAAGTTGTAAAAATTGAGCTCAAAGAACAGTAATTGAACATTAAAACAAAGTAGTTTGCAATAAGACATTTTTGTGAGATATTTATGCCTTATCTAAATTCTCATTTCCTGAGAGTTAGATCAAAAAAATATTTAATGAGCCTTTTTTGGTCATGCAGAACTGGCATGTGTTATCAGAGACTATGCATTGTACAGTGAAGTATAGCCAGCGTTCATTAGGTAAAGTGTGTGTGTGTGTATACACTTTTTTAAAACACTGAATTCTTTGCCTTGCTTGTCCTTGAATGACAGATCAAGCCTGCACATTCCCTTCCTTCTACCTTTAGCTGGGAAGACCTGTAAGTAACAAAGCTAATGAAGACTCGCGACGGGGAGAAATCACTCCTGCCCTTTCCTGCTTTCATTTTCCTGGTTTCAGAGGCAGACTAAAATGCCCTTGGTGTTTGGAGGAAGAAGTGGCTGCTCCTTGGCCTGTGTTCCCATCGCTCCCCAAATCTTCCTCTAGGACAGCATGCACCACATGTGCGCCACCATCATTTCTGCTTCTTCATTAAATTAAGAGCCCCTTGGGGACAGGGGACACAAAAATAATATTTGTGGTGGATTAAGTTCCCTCCATATGTCAGCTCATCCACAGACATTATTTTATCCTAACAAAAGTGCTTTAAGACAGGGTGTATTGCTTTCATTTCATTAGCGGGACAATGGGTACAAAAAGACCAAGTCACCCCCTCAAGGTCATACGACAAATCAGGGACATTAAACCAATTCTGCCAAAATCACCCTCAGAGGCATTTCAACCACCACCATAGATCATGAGTATTCACCTTAGCACTCTCAGGAACTGACCTGCTCCTAATCTGTAATTAAAATAATTTCAACCAATATTTAGCAAACACCTCATTAGTTATTTCCAGATACCAAAAGGTGGAATGCGGTGCTTTCTGTTCACTTGCTTATGGCTAACTGGGAAAGCCTCTGACGTTACCACTTGCGGAGAGGAGACAGAGCTAATGCATCCCAGTGACCGTCATCCGCAGTTCCGCCGTCTGTGTTCCAGCTGCCCAAAGTCAACTAAGGTGCAAAAATATTAAACGGAAATTTACAGAAATAATTCAATTTTAATTGCGTGGCATTCTGAGTAACGTGACAAGATCTTACACTCTCCTGCTCTGCCTCGACATGAATCATCCCTTTGTCCGGCGTATCCAAGCTGTCCCCACCACCAGCTCCTGACATCCTCTGCTTGGGACCTCCAGTCACCGACACTGTCGAGGCTCGATGATCCAGGATCACGCAAAGCAGGTGCCCTCCTTCTCGCCTACTGTCAGAAGGTCACTGGTAGCCTAACCCCACGTCATTCACCTCCCTTCGTCTGGTCAGGTGGGCGCTTTATCATCGCACGTCGCCACGTGAAGAAGGGGGAGTGCAGTACAATAAGATATTTTGAGAGAGAATAACCACACTCACATAATTTTTATTACAGCAAATTGTTATAATGTTCAATTTTCTTATTAGTTGTTATAATTTCTTATTGTGCTTAATTTATAAATTAAACTTTGTCGTAGGTATCTATGTATAGGAAAAAAACACAGTATATATAGTGTTCTTTGGCACTAGCCAAGGTTTCAGGCCACCACTGGGAATCCTGGAACGTGTCTCCCACGGATAACGGGGTGCTACGGTAGTTCTCTATTGCAATGCAACTCTCTCCAGATGAAATGGTGAAAAACAATAACATTTGTCACCTCACAGCTCCTGCGGTGGGAAGTTCTGGCCTGGCTCAAGCCCACTAGCTCAGGGTTGCTCACGAGGCTGCAGTCAGCAGGGACCTCGGTCGTCTCCAGCCTGGGTGGGTCCTCCCCGGAGCTCGCTCGTGTGGCTGTGGGCAGGATGCAGGTCCTCGTGGGCTGCGGCACTGGGGCCTCAGTTCTTCACTGGCTGCCGGCCAGTCCTTTGTCACACGGACCTCTCCACAGGGCAGCTCAGGACTGACTGCATTAGGGCAAATAGGTGAGAAGAACCAGAGAGAGAAAGAGGGCCAGCAAATTAGCGTCTTGGATATTAACTTCGCCTCAGAAATGACATCCTAACACTTGGCAGCACTTTGTTCCTTAGAAGTGAGTCATTTTACAATGAGGAAGAGAAGGGCGGGTTTGGAACAGTTTACCTGGAGCAGGACAATTACAGTTCACCAGATATTGAAAGAGGCAAGTGAAATTTTTTCAGAGATAGTAACTCCAGCTGACACCCAAATTGACAACATCAAAAGTCGCCTTCTAAGCAGAATCATGTCAGCACCTTTAAATGCTAGGCGAGAACATTCCTTGCAAGACTATTTTTTTTTTTTTTAGCATTTACTATAACCTCTTCGGAGCCCTGGACATTTTGCAAGTTAAGCGAGCACTGTGTTTGTTTTGTTGGCTGCCACTACTGAAATGTCACAAGTGTGACCGACCTGACACTATATGCTGGCCTTCAGCTCTGAAAATTCAAATGTCAGTAAGGAAAAAAATGTACCATGTGTATATACAGAATACAATATGAAAAGCAGTCTAGTTTTACTTTTTAATAGTATTATACAATTCAAACCTCGCACGTGAAGTCACTTTTCTTGAATGACAAAATTAGACTGGAACATTCTTAAATACATTCCCCGGAGGTTTTCTGTAGGATCAGCCTAGACACCATACAGTAATGATGACAGGATCAAAGCTTATAAAACTTTATTCTACTTTAGAATATTCTGATTTTTTAGTTACTCTTGTTACAAAAGCAAGAGCCTCGTTATCTTTCGTCATTTATACTTCTGAAACACTAATGTATGCATTACTCTCCTCTACATTATTAAATTTCATTTTAAGTGGAAAATGTTAATATTTAACTCGATAGTTTAAATGCTATCAATGCTAATGTTGTCTTCCTGCTTTCTGGAGGGAATACTTTTCAAGTTCAGTTTGAATCGTCTTACCTTTTATTTTGACACTGTTGGAAAAATACACTCCCGTGGCCTGGACTGTCCTAAAAGTAAGGTGATGGAAACTAATTTATGTCTCAGCCGAATGTGTTTGGGGTTTATTTAATATGCATCCCTAATAAATGAGGAATCCGTGACGATTAAAACCCAGGTCCGAAACGGAGCTGTGAGGACCGAACTCAAGCCAAGCTGAGTGTTTTCAGCCTCCTGGTGTGCCCAGCTAGCCATCCTCTGTCTATTCTCCTCTCCTTGCTAGGACTTCGTCACCTCTGAAATGGACAGATGGGTCTGTCTTAGGAGGAGTCTCTTCGAGCTGCTTCTGTGTGTTTTGAACTTGTGGATGTTCGCTCTAAGAAAGCAGACATAAAGGTACTATGGTGAACAAATAAATAAATGAATAAACTTGGGCACTCTCTTTTTCTAATTCATAAAGATACATTTCCAGCCAATTATTTAAAGCTCAGGTGAATTCCAGGAAAGAGCTGATGTGCCCCTCCTCTGTAGTTCCGTAACACCCAGTATGTGTTAGCATTTCATATCCCGCATTGAAACTACCTTTGCACGTGTCTATACTCTCACCTGCATTCCTAGGGCAGGAGAGTCAGCATTTTTGTGTCCCAGCACATAGTACAATGTCTGGCACCAACCAGATGTTCAAGCGTCACAAAACCATCACCAGCCATAAAAATAATAGCACATACGATGCTCAGACGTGTAGAACAACTGGAGTGGTGTTTTGAGTAATCGGTATTGATATTTTCTGGTATTATTAGCAGCACTAATATACAGAGAGCCACTAGCAACTTGACAAAGAATTCATTCATACCCCTCTTGGCAAGCGGGTTAGTTAGATTTTCCCAGTTTCCAAGCCAGAGAATCTATCTGCTCCATTTCCGTCACACAATGAGGATACACCTGAAAATGAGAAACCCGGGAGGTCTCGGAGAGAACGCCACCTTGCTGAACAGGTATGCCGCCGGAGTCACTGACGAGGCCTCGCTGCCAGGACGGGGCCAAAGCACAGCTGGAATCTCAGAGACGGAGCAAAGGCTGAGAGACAAGCCCCATCAACCGTGACTCTGTTGCTCTCCTGTTCCCAGAACTTGACTATTTTTTGTGATTCCTGCTTCCTCCTTCCTCTCTCTTCTGTTTCCACCACCCGGGAAGGCGTTCCCCTTTTGCTGAAGGCTTCCAGAATATTGGTGTTAAAAAAAAAAAAAAATCCTTGTGTGTAAGAAACCACCTAGCTCTGTTCTCTCAGTAGGGGACTGTGGGCGCAGGACACGTCCTCAAAATGTGGCCGTGTACAGGTGCCTGGAGTTTTGGCAAAACCCCTAATTTCTCTGAACTGTCATGCTTTTAGCCAAATGACTTTCGGGCAAGTTGTGGTTCTGTGGCCAAACCATGGCTGTGTCGTCTACTATGCAGCAATCGCCACGGTGATGCTGAGCAAAAGAAATCACCCGAAACCCAGCCATTGAAAACAGGAAACATTGGAAAGCTCGCAGTCCTGCAGGGGAGCCAGGCCACCGGGCCCCAAGCTGCGGTTGGTGTCCACTTAGGTTCCATGTGCACGCAGCCCCTCTCTGTTCTCACCGATGGTCATGCGGGATGTGCTATCTTGACGACAGGTCACAGGAATGCAGGAGTGGGGGCGGAAACATGAGACTTCTTGAGACCTAGGCCCTGAGCTGAACCTCCCTCACACTGCTAGGTTCCCAGGGGCCAATCCAAACCCCCTGACCAAGCCCAGCGCCAACAGGGCAGGAAGGAAATGCAGCTCCCTGCTCCGGGGCACGACGTGGCAAAGCCATCATCCTGCAGAGGTGTGCGAGGGCTGTCCGGAAAGTATCCAGCCACTGTTAATATAACGAGAATAGTTTGCACGACATGCATGTAACCTGGCAGCCAAGGAGAGTGGACTGGGATGCGCATGCGTGAACGGTGACGCCCTCGCTCTACCAGTCAGTGGGGCGCCAGACGCGGTTGAGTGAGCACGTGCACTGCGCGGCCGTCACATTCAAGATGAGAGTGAGGAGAGCAACGGGCCTGCATCAAATTTTGCGTCAAGCTTGAACATTGCTCCGCGGAAAGTATTCAGATGATTCAGAAGGCTTTCGGGGATGATGTGATGAGTGCAGAACAAATAAAAGTGTGGCACAAACGCTTCAAAGATGGCCAAGAATCTGTTGAAAGGGATCCACGTTCTGGAAGGCCTGCAACAGGCAGAACACCTGGGCATGTTGACCATATACGGGTTAGGATAAGAGATGCTGGGAGAACTGTGTGAGGTCCTAAAGTGCTTACCTTGAAGGAGACTGTGGCATCATGTCCTATGTACAATGTTTCTTGTATCTTCTTCAATAAATGTCTCAATTTTTCATATTACTTGGCTGGATACTTTCTGGACAGACCTCATGTAATTCTTAGACTAGAACAGCTGGAAGAATTGGGAACAGTGATTCAGTCTTCCACTCATGGTTACTTAGGTTGGTTCTCCATAAGTTTCTTGAAGTTCTGAGATATGTTTATCTATTGTTTCATTTTCCCCAAGTGTATAGCAAAATTTTTGCATTCTCCCCAAAACATAATAAAAAAGACAGAAAGAAAGACAGGAAGGAAAGAAGGAAAGAAGGAAGACAGAAGAAAGAGAAAGAACAAACTTGAGTTAAACTAAATTACATTTCAGAAAAATCAAAACATTGTTCTTGGATTCTATAAAGATAATCATTTGTTACAAATAAGATAAAAGTAATTATAATAATGGCTTACATACACATGTATCCAGTGTGTGTACTCACAAACATTTTGGTAACAATTGTAACATTATCACAACTACCCAGCATTTAAATACCAAGAGAATTGGGTTTTGTCTAAGATTGTCTATACCACAAATTGAACAGGGAGCTGTTCAGTTGAATATGTAACATATTTTAAATATTTAAACATCATATCCGCATGATCCCAAAGAGTAAGTCTAGTTATTATTGTGAGTGGTTCTTCATGGAGTCAAGGGAATTCAGTAAAATTTGTCTCAGTGCACACTTTAACACTCAAGTGGACTCATAATCTCTGAAATCCTTCTTGATTAAGAACTCCTGAAAAACTTCATATATATACCAGATGACTAGATAAGCCAGAAAGAGGCTCCCGTGATTTGAAATAGAAATGCTCTTGTTTGTCTTCTAAATACCATTTGAGAAAGACCAGATAGTATAATGTGAGTTTCATCTTAATTCATATCTATTTCCTTTCTAAGCGTTTAATCTCTGATAGCAGTTCATGCATTAGAGGATTTATGGTTTGTGTGAGGAGGGAGAGCGATGATTCCCCCATCCTCTATTAAACTGCCTCTGGCGTATTCCAGCAGGGGCCCCCAACCCTTATTTAAGAACTTTAGAAAGGATTACATTCCAGGAATCCCCCCATTTCCATCAGTTCGAATGCTACAGGGATATGACCCACTGATGCTGCGCGACCTCAGCTGCATCTCGTCTGAAATGACTGCAGGCTGTAATTCAGCTGCACGCATTACATTTACTTGCTCCGGTTTGATTGGATAGTTTTATTTTTTTCTCAAACCAGCAAATGCATGTAGATCCAGACTGAGTCATACCACCTATCATGGGCTATTCAAACTTTCAATGTTATTTTTCCCCTCAAAACAGAAATTGCTCAGGTACTGATTTGGATTGCCCCAACTTGGATTTCTGTTGTTGCCATCGAAGAAGAAGGTAATGACCTGGGATAACATTAGCTTCTAGCTGGTTCTAAATAACACCCACGTTGAAGGTGAGGACGCGTAACACCCATCGGCTACTGCTCTGAGAAGCATCATCGGACAAAAACACGAGCCGACGTGACCGCAGTTGCAGGTGCATACGTACCAGACTGGGCAAAGCCTTTTTGCCCGTAGCATGCTGGGCTGGACACCACGTCACTTTATTCATGATACTCAGTTGCAGTCTGAATCAGAATATAGATTTTCAGTTCTATAATACATGCAGTGCTCACCAAAGACTGTTACAAGAACACTCCCAATTTTTCTTTTCTGCTCAAACTAAGTGACAGAATTATCTGCCTCTAGACATTAGGATAACCGGAAACAAAATGGGTTTGCTTTGCAATATGAAAGAGGAAGAAAAAGAGATAGTATCTCAGGAGCAAATGTTGAGACCAAGATTTTAATGTGATCACCTTTGGGGGTGGACATGATCCTAGCAAAGGTCAGTGGGAGAAAAGACAAATGAGACAAAGGAAGGAGCAGATGAAGGGTGTGTTATCCAACAAGTTACCTCTGTGCGCAACTGGGGCTCCATTCCACTGGGCATCTCTGGGAGGCAGCAGAGCAGGACACACTCCACAGAGTTCTCACTCCAAAGGGGACAGGGGGCCGGAGCCGTGAGTCATCAGCTCCCATCAGCCCATGTAGGAGGCATGCACTTCCTGACATTTCCGGCATGCTGAGTGCCTTGCCAGAGCAGGATCTGGTGGCCAGGAAAGGCCCTTAGGCAAGAGAGACAGGTGCTGGGAGCTGGAAGAGTGGAAGACAGACCAGAGCAGCGTTCATGAAAATTACAAGGAGCAAGGAAACACCAGCAAGATATCTGTGTCTGTATCTATAATCATATCTATGTCTATGCACTTGTAGCTACAGATACATGTGCGTGTGCATCTATTTATACACACACTGATTGTGACTTGGCCAAAACAAAATCCTATAAAATACAAAATGCCAAGATTTTACAAAACACTTTCATAAACAAAGGAAGCTAGATATCAACAATAAAAAATGACCTCAAAAAACTAATCATTGGCAAATTGATCAATTCATATATAAATTGAAGAAAAATATTTTATTAAGCAATATCCAGATCAAAGGGAAATTCAGAACACATAAGTCAAGAAATGAGAAGGTTAATTCTGTATGCCAAAACCTACAGCAAAACTATCTACATACACGTATGCTTTCACTATTAAAAAGAAAAAGACCAAATGCAAATGAAATACATATTCAGTATAAGAAACTAGAAAAAAAATAAAACAGCAAAATAAATCATAAAGCTAAAATTGGAAATTACTAAAATAGTATAAATAGTAGCAATCAAAAATATGTTCAAACGTGATTTCTTTGAAACTCACTATAAAACAGAAAAACTACTAACATTAAATTACGAAATAATAAGAGGACACAAAAATGAATGAGGTTGTGAATAAAAAGTCAATATAACCAGAGATTTCAGATATTAAAAGAATCATAGCAGCATATTCTGGGTGCTTTTATGGCAAAGATATGAGAATTCTAAAGAGAATGGTTGATTTCCTACAAAAATATTCAAACTTGATTCTCAAAGAAGCAGAAACTGAATCTACAAATAACCAAGGAAGGCGATGAAAAGGTAATTAAAGAGATGCCAGGTTAGAAAATAATATACATCAGGCCCAGATGGCTCTACAGCTGAGTTCTATTTGAGCTTTAAAGTACACATCATTGCTATGTAACATAAACTCTTCTAGGCTAAAGAAAAAGCTGGAAAGTTGCCCAATTTCATGATGTTAGCATGATTTTAATGCTAAAACTTACTAAGGTGAGTACAAAATAATTGACAAAATTATAGGATAATTCTATATGTCTATTGTGCAAGTTAGATGCAAACATTCTAAATAAATTATTAGTCAATAGAATTTGAAGATATTCAAGAGAGTGAGCAATATATTTAATATGAGATAAAAGCATGAAAGAATGGTTTAAGATCATTTATTCTATTAAAATAAAGGAGAAAACCATCTGTTTATATTCATGGTAGGTGACGATAGAAGGACATTTGTTAAATCCAGCAGCTATTCCTGAGAAAAGCCTAGGTAAGATAGGACTAGAAGAAAATGAACTAATCATGAAAAAGACTACACAATAGCAAATATCATGATAAAGAAAGAAGCAATGATAAATTTCTATTAAAATCGAGGAAAAAAACTAGGATGAACACCATTCTTACTTAACATTGCTTTAAAAATTCTTGCTAAAACAGGAAGATGCCATTTTTAAATTATTATACATATTTTTAAAAGTTATAAAAATATTTAGTATGGAGATCCTAATACTACATATCTAGAGAAAGAAAAAAACAGCTAAAGGTTACTAAGAATTAGCAAGAGGAATTATTAATAGAAATTCGTAAGATAAATGATACAAGCCATTATAGGAAAAATTTCTTGCTATGTTAGCAATATCCAGTAGGATATTTTTAAAAACTAGAAGACTATATATTTTATTCATAATAGCAACCAAAACTACAGAATGACTAGTAAAAATAGATTATAATATACACGTATTATATACACAGTTTTTTCTTCTCATACTCTTGTCCTGTCTCTCTCTCTGTCTCTGAATATTTATGTCCAGAAGTTTTGTGACCATATTGAAGGACAAAACCGTATCCTCAGTAAATGGAGAAATATAAAAGATTCCTGGTTGGGTGGACTGAAAAAAGTGGTGCTTCAAAATCAGTGTATTAATTTAATACAGTTCCAAGCAGCATCCTCTATTTAGAGAACAGAAAGATTGTCACAAAAGAGAGCCACCTGAATGCTCTCTCCCACCTCCCAGGCCACTGGTAATGTAGCCAGAAAATGTGAAAATCTTAAGGTGCCGCCGTGTGGCTCACCTGCCTGTTGAGTGAAATGTAACCTCCTCCGATTTCCTCTGTTCCCACACCTAGGGGACCGTGGGGGCCTCACACGCGAACAAGGTGGGGCATTGCTCTGAGACACACACATTGGCCGCTTCCCCCGCGTGAGCTCGCCAGGACGCAGACACTGCTGCTTAAAGTGCGTCTGGGAAATTAATAGATAAGCATGAAGTGTCTGGAACACGAAGACACCTGACTGTGTAATGCAAAGAGGGTAACCTCGTGAACGCCGCAGAGCATGACGAAGATGTTCTCAGTGTTGTCACTGCTGCAGCACAACACACGACTGCTCCGCGCTTAGGGCTGCGACATCCAGGGGCAGGCGGATGCCCATTTCTCTTTTCCAGGTGGTAGAGGGAAGCAGAAAGGCGCACCCATAACCGAGGGTGGAGTCTGCCCTTGAAACGCGAGACATCATTCCACCGGGTTAGTTAGAGGTTAGTGGACTAAGACCCTTTTTCACTGTTTTTCCTTAATCCTGATGAAGATTTGCGCTTTTCTTTTTTTTAAGTTGGTGATGACTTAGAAATTGTAATTTATATTTTGTTTACATTCATTTTTGTCGACATGATTACTCTTTTTTAACGAAAAATGTATTGCATCTGCTAATTATTTGGCATTGACTATGAGATGGTGTGATTCGGGAAACCTTGATAATAAATACTTCCACCTGGAATTGCAAACTCTGTCCTCCCCGCTCTCAACTGCAGTTTCTCTCAATTCATAGAATTATGATGCATCCCAAGGAGGTGAAAAATACTCCTCTTACACTGGAGTGTAAATAACTTTAAATAAAATCTTTTATTTATTAAGGTTTTTTTCATGACAAAGGGGCTTTCTTAAGATTTTTATTCTGGATTTTGTATATCAGCAAAGCCAGGTGTTTCTGGTGCATTATTGCACATATAGAAAAAACAAACACAAACATGTGAAGTTCTCATCAATTATTTTGATAACTTTAACTTGGACCAATATGAAATGGATGCATACAACTTTTTTAAAAAATCACTATTTTTTAATAGCCAAAGAATAATTCCATCTTCCTGAAATATTCCCTAGATATGATGTAACCCTAGGAAGCCCAGCTGGGTGTATTGCTTTCTCCATGGCTATGGAGAACTTCCCAATACTTTATTGTTTCACATGAAGAAGATTAGGTTTGTAATAATAAAAAGATCATGAATCTATGACAGACATTTAAAGACAGGTATGAAGCACTTGCTGAAAGTATATTTTTTAAATACAGTGGCTTACAGGTGTAAACATGAAGCCAAAAAGACTACAAGAAATATTATAAAGCAAATACTGGTTCTCTGACAGATTTCAAAAGGTATCTACTGAAATATGAATACAAGATTTATTAATGTTCAACTGTCTGCTTGGTTAGCAAGGAAAGTAGAGAGATTCTAACTTCATTCTTCCCCATGTTTCTGTAGCTAATAATGAAAATATCTTAGAAATTTTAGATATCGTTTTATAACGCAATATTTGTTTTCTCTAAAATCTACCCTACACAATTCCATATGCATTTTATGACTTTTATCATTTCACTTTGACATAAAAAAAATCACAGTTTGAAACAAAAAGAATACAAGTGTAAATAAAAGCTACCTAGTAGTGCAAAATTTTTAAATGCTTTTGTTTTATATAAAAACCTGGATGTGCATGATTTCAGATAAACAATCTATATATTTTTACAAATAATCACATTTATACTTCTATTTCTTAAAAAAATAAAAGTAACCACATGTAGAAAACACATCTGTAATTTGCACAGAGCAGATGCACTAGAGATCTTCATTTGATTAATTAGTATTTCATGCTTCTATCTTGGGTGGAAACCACAAGAACTGTGTAACAGACATGTTCTTAGAGTCTAAGAATGCTTCCCTGATACTAGCCAGTTTCAGCTGATATCTAGCATGTATTTAAATCATAAGTCAACTTGCTAAACAACATGAGGATACTTTATAAGGCTATATTGCCTCAGAGCTTATATATTAATAAGTTTTATGTTCTGAAGATCAAAACAAAGTCTGTCCTAAAAGTTATGCCTGCCAAAGTCAGGATTAGAAAGACCCAGAAGGAAGACATCTCACTCTGCTACTATGTGGCCAGAGTTTGTCTATTTATCAGTTCTGTCATTTACTTGATTGATCAGTGATTTATGGTTGATCAAGGAGTTCAAGATAAGATGAAATTTACTAAAGTCATCAAAGGCAAGTCAACAAACCTAAAGGGACTTCCATCCATGGAACACCTGGACAGCTGTCTTGATATTTTTGTGCTGCAAACACCCTTTAACAAAGCTTCAACCAGATCAGTTGGACTGAGAAAGATTGCTTAATGTAGAGCCATTAAAACAAGCAGAATGTCTTCCAGGGCAAGACTTCCAATCCATCTCAGATGATAACCCTTTGGGTACACCTCCTGGTAGGGGTTGGTTGCATTCCCCTGGGATCACTGTGCTAGCTAAGACTGTTAACCGTAAAGCCCTATAAACACGGTTGTAATGCAGAAGCTCCCAGGAAATGAGAGGAGAGACGAACATGAGTTCTGTGTATTGGCACAGACGGTAAAATTACACTAAACTTCAGGAGAAAAGAGGAAATGTTCAGCAGTTTCCTTCTACAAAAGCCAGTGAAGAATTTGGGGTATTTGTGGGTGGGAGGGCTGGGGGGTTTTTTAATGCTAAAAATTCACTTTGCACACAATTCCAATCTTTGTGCTTTATTGGACAGCTCTTGTCTATATCTATGGGATTTTTTCAAAAATAAAAAAATATTTAAATAAGGCACTTGCAGGAAAAAACTAACTAGATTTTATTTCTACATAATAATGTTCGCATGTTAGCAACCATGTCCGAAGAAGTTATAACGCTGTCTTTGGTTTTACAGTGATAAAAGGAAAATGTTGGGTTCTTCTATCAAACAAGGAATTAAGATTGTTTATCATTGATGTTTGTGTTAAACAATGGTTGTAAAATAATTTACTGGAATATACAGACAACACTCAAATAAATGTGCTATTAATGGAGAAAGGATGTGCTTTTCCCAGAACCAACATTTTTCTCTCTCCATTTTCATCTGATTTTCATCAAAACCATCCACTGGCAAAGTTAGTTAGTGGTGGTTGTTTTTGATTTCTTTTTTAGCAATAGTTAACAATTATTTAATGTTTTCACTTGTTGGATATTTTACATGTGCTATTTTACTTAATCACAACAAATCTATAAAGTAGGTACTTAATAATTATCTATTTTATAGATGAAATAACTGAGGCTTAGTAAGTTTAAGTAATTTTCCAAGATCATGCAACAAAACTAGATTGTATCTAACCCAACTTCAAAGCCCAAGGTTAAGAACCCATCATGCAAAAATTTCACTAAATCCCTTTTTATGGGAAAAAAAAAGAATTTAAACAGCAAGATCATATATTTTTAAATATGTATGCATGCATAAGACATATTCATATTTATCCATATAAAAAGATCTGAAATGAAATACTCAGAGGAATTAATAGTGCTTATTTCTGAGAGATGGAGTTATGGGTGACAGCTAATTCTTTTTTACCCATATTCTTACTTTTTCTATAATAATTTATTTTTTATGTTGTTTTGATAATGAAAAAGAACAAGTTATTTTGGTAATAAAACAAACCAGAGCTTGCATTATCAGAGATGGAAATCATAGAATTTATTTCAAAGTATTACAAGGTACAAGTAATTTTTGGTTACATGAATTGCTTTTATAATGCTCGAGTCATGGTTATAAGAGTACCTGTCACCCAGATATTGTTCATTCTACTCCTTAGGTAGATTTTCACCCATCCTCTCCTCTCCCCTTCCCGTTTGGTTGATTTTCATTGAGTTTTACTTCCATATACATGTGTGCTCATTGATTAGTTTTGGTTTAATAGTGAGTACATGTGGTGTTAGTTTTTCCATTCTTGAGATACTTCACTTAGAATAATGGTCTCCAGTTCCATCCATATTGTTGCAAAAGGCATTAAGTCATCCTTCTTTGTGGCTGAGTAGTAGTCCATGGTATACATATACCACATTTTGTTAATCCACTCATGAATTGATGGGCATTTGGGTTGTTTCCACATCTTTGCCAATTGTGAATTGTGCTTCAATAAACATTCGAGTGCAGGTGTCTTTTTAATAAAATGACTTCTTCTCCTTTGGGTAGATACCCAGTAGTGGGATTGCTGGATCAAATGGTGGGTTGACTTCTAGCTCTTCAAGGAATCTCCATACTGTTTTCCATAGAGATTATACTAATTTGCAGTTCCTCCAATGGTATATAAGTATTCCTTTCTCTCTGTATCCATGCCAGCATCTACAGTTTTTGGACTTTTAAATAAAGGCCATTCTGACTGGGGTAAAGTGATATCTCATTGTGGTTTTAATTTGCATTTCCTTGATGATTAGTGATGTTGAGCACTTTTTCATGTGTTTATTGGCCATTTGTCTATCTTCTTTTGAAAAGTTTCTGTTCTTGTCTTTTGCCTGCTTTTGAATAGGGTAATTTGATTTTTTTCTTCCTGATTTCCTGGAGTTCTTTGCAGATTCTGTAGTCCTTTATTGTATGTATAGCTTGCAAATATTGTTTTTGTTTTTAAAGACTGACTGTGCATACATACCTCTTACTATATGAACAATAAGAAAATGGGGAGAGGGAAATCAATTATTTTAATTCAAAATAAGCTCCCATTGTTTTCCCCTGTAGCCTATCTCTTGATCCTTAACTGCACCTCAAAAACACCCTGTGTCTACCTTTGCTTTAGCTGATTTTTCTCTGTCTTTCCTCTTTCTCTGTCTTTTCCTGGACCTCAGTGAGAATCAGTGTTTTCTCAACTGCTGCGTAACACACTACTCAGAAGGGGAAGTGGAACCCCAGAAGGGGAGAATGGTGGTCTCTCTTGATCCTAATTCTTCATTAGGTCCCCTTCGATAATCACTAAGAAGTATTTACCTCGAGCAGGCATTCTAGAATAGTGCAGAACAAAAGTTAAAAAAAAAAAAAAACAGCAAAGGAGGACAAGTAGAGTGAGGAAACAAAGCCTTCTGAGCAGGACAATACTTTTTGCCGCCACGTTGTGTGTTTGGACATCAGTTCCAGGAGATAGTTAAAAACCTGCTGGACTGACCTCAGCACTAGCCAGGTTCCCCTCCCTGAGGCAGGTCTGGTGGCTGCCATCCTGAAGGTTGGAATGCTGTCTTTGGATTGTGTAAGAATTCAGGCAAAATTGTTTAATCTCTTCATGAATCATTGATTCAGTCAACATCTATTTATTCATTCATTCATGAAACAAATATTCCTGAAATGCTTATTTCCTTGGAGAAATGGCAGAGGATTGCATAGTAAGAATATGAAACACCAGAGGTAACTCTCAGATCTGCATATTGGAGTCTGTATACACTGTGGACATGGAAATGCTACTCCAAGGTATCTCCCTTACTGGTAGCTCAAGAAGTACTCTCCTCCTACCGGCCTCACCCATCCGTAAAAGAAAGCACAAAATGCTAAAACATTGTTTTTATCACCCCCTAGAAGTAATCCTATAGGCATTCCTAATCTGGCTCTTCTCCGTGTTAGTTGTCTCATCTGATGGTCTTCAATGTAGAATGAGATCTGTAAGACAATGAATTAGATGTAAGAAGAAAGTTCTAGACCTTCCATTTATATTTATTTCTACCTAAATAATTAAGGGAGTGATTAGGACATATTGATTTGTAACAATTGGCTTGATGTTACTCCTCACTTGGTACCATGACCAATGGATGTGCCATGTCCTTGGAAAGCAAGGTGTCCTAAGGGCACACCAGGATTTTGTGGACTGCAGAGGAGCCTAGTCTACGGCTTTTACTTAACCCTCAACTTCCAGTGTCACGTGACATGTGCAGTTAAGCAGTTTTACAGATTATTTCATCTAGGTTTAACTAACCTAGCCCCTGTAAAATGGATACATAGCTTACAATTTTCCTGGAAAAGAACTATGAATTAAAAATATTTGCCATACCTCAAGTCTGAGAGAGGAAGATAATAGCACAGTTGATTCTTCTATTTAACCCTAATGAAAGCTTTTCACTACCCATAGTATGTGGTAAACACAACATCCATCTAATAAGATGGGCCAAACAATTGCCTGCCTAATCTGAAGTTATCAAGAGCATTATTTGAAATGTGAATTTACATACGTGATTGTTAACTATGAACCTCCCCTGAGTGAATATTATGCCTTGAGAGAATCTCAAATTGTGTAATTAAGCCATCATAATTAGCAAGACAATTAAACGTCAGCCATCCCATACATTATTAAAGCTAATACTTATTTTAATAAAAACAAAAGTGGATTTGCACCATTTATAAATAAAAGTACATGAAATAATATGTTTACGGAGTTTTATCTTAATTTCATCCTTTTTCTGCTTCTGTGTTTTCTACTTCTGTAATATAAATAACATGTGAATACAATAATGTATGCCTATAATTAATAAAGTGGGAAATACCAACAAATTGAGGACTGCTATAATAAGATACCACAAATTGGGTGGCATAAAACAACAGAAATGTATTGCCTCACTGTTCTGGAGACCAGAACTCTGAAGTCAAGGTGTCGGCAGGGCCATGATCCTACTGAAGGTTACAGGGTAGGATTTTCCTCATGTCTTCTTAGCTCTGGTAGACACAGGTGTTCAGTGGCATGTGGCGTGTGGTGTGTGGCATGTGGCAGCATCACTCTGATCTCCTCTTCCCTCTTCATGTGGCCATGTGCTCCTGGTTGGCTCTGTCTCTTCACATAGCATCTTTTTTATAAGGATGCCAGTTATGTTGCATTAGGGGCCCACCCCACTCCACTGTGACCTTATCTTAACTCTACTGATTACAGTGGCAATGACCCCATTTCCAAATAAGATCACATTCTGAAGTACTGGGGGTTAGGATTTCAGCATTTCTTCTTTTGAGGAGACACAGTTCGACCTTTAACCCTTCCCCAACACTGTGGAGTAAGATTTGGTTTCTTCTTAAATAAAATGGATAGGTAAACCTTAGAGTATTCCTCTTTTACTCATGGAAAGAATATTGACATGTCTGCATTTCATAAGCACATGATTAATATAGAAACTTCAACACAAAAGTGTAACATACGTTATGATGGATGTTTCATTTTGATGACCACCTATATCGGTTGACTTGTTCCATGATGGAATGGTCTCAACCAGGATCTATGATTAGGGGAAACTTCTGCCAGATTAGGGGCATAAAAGATATCACAAAATGAAGAGCAGAGATGAATAAAGAGATATATCAGAGGGAGAGAAAGAGAGAGATGCTTGTGGTCTACCCCATATCCCTACCTTGTGCAGGGGAGTGGTTATGTGAAGCTGCAAATCATTTGGAAAGATTTGGAATAAATTTATCAGCTGAGAAGCACCAACTGAGAGGCCTGATTCAGAAACTGACTCATGCCTGAGAGTCTGGAAGTGGCTGTGGATAAGACTGCATTTCTGCCCAGGAATGCACAGGATGGGAGTAGGGTGGGCTAACCGCATTCATGGGACAGCCAGGAGGGTGCAGCCAAACCATGGGACAAGTTACGCATGTCCCCGTGGACCAGATGTGGATTGCACAGGAGCTCATAGCCCTGTGCACAGGATGGATGGGAGGTCTCCAAGGCCGAAAAGAAAATTGTGAGAAGCATGTTTGGGTTGAAGAGAATTGTAGAAAAGGAAAGCTCACCTGGCAACATCTGAAGACACCAAAGCACTGTAAGTGGGAACTGGTCAACTCTTTGCATCTGCCACACAAACTCCATGAAGCTGATTTCCAAGGGTGTATCAGTGATGATCCATTGCTGTGTAACAAGACACTCTAACACTAGTGGTATAAAAATGTAGTGATCCTTTATTATCATTATTATTATTATCTCTCTTTGTCTGCGGGTTGATTGGGCTCAGGTAGATAACTCTTGCTCAGTTTCTCTTTTGTGGTTACACCCTCATGGTGCCTGATACTGGATGGAGGCTTCTGGAAGGTTTCCTCCCTCATGTGTCTGGTGGTTGAGGCTGGCTGGTAGTCAAGAAGTCAGGACAACAATACTTGGTCTCTCTGTGTGGCCTGGGCTTCCTCTTTCAGCAAGGCTAGTGTGCTCTGGAAGCAAAGGGGCAGAGGGGATGGGGGTGGGGCGAGGAGCGAGAGGCTATCACCTTTTATAACCTAGCTCTGAAAGCCATGCAATCACTTTGGCCCCCACGTGCTCAAAAAAAGTGAGTCACTAAAGTCAGCCCATCTTTAGGGGGAGGTTTGATCCCACCTTTTGGTGGAAAGTGTGCCCAAGAATGTTCATGAAATTCTTAAACGAAAATTGCCATCTTTCTCACCACTCAACTCTACCATATGTCCGAATGTGATCCATCCTCATACGAACAAACGAACAAAATATCTTATATCTAACACCATGCTTTACCCTACACAAAAACTCTGCAAATCAATTTTTTTTATAATTTGATTATTATTATTATTATTTGGGGGGGGGACACATTGGAATGTTTCCCACTGAGGAGGAAGACGCAACTTTCGGGATGTCTACAGAGTGTGCCTGTCCTTTGCAAAACACAAGAAGAGCAATTTTGACAGATGAAGTAGGAAAGTGGGTCAAGAATGATGCCTCCAGCACGTTGTGTGTTTCAATGGAGAACATTTTCCTACCCTGAAGGGACACCTGTGTTCCCGACTGATGGCTGCCAACTTTGGAGGCAGCTTGGCTTCATGTTCAAGAGTACAGCCTGAAGTCAACGTGCGGATTCGTCACTTGCTGGCTGGAGGGCCAGTGCTTGGCCTGTCTCCTACCTGTGTCACGTACCCCACACAGTGTCACAAGGATCGATGACAATGCCTTCAAAGAAATCACTACAGCACAATGTTTGGCACACAAGAAACCACAAGGGATATTAAGTATTGTTTTAGCCAGTATTTTTCTTGTCAGCATTATACTATTATCCTGTAAAATATCTGAAATGACCTCTGATACACACTTAGGAACTGCTAATTAGAATTTGTTGTAGGAAAGAAGGTAATTCTCTCGAGCAACTTTGGGGAATTAGGCACCAGCATGAGTCATTTGGCACCTGGTACATTTTTTTCTCTGCAGAAGCTGCCAGTGTGAGTTAAAGAAAAGTAGCCGTTGTTCAGAATGAAACCATTGTACAGGTGGAGACTTACATTACGATAATGATGGCCTTCACTTCAGTGAGAGAAAGATGAGAATGATAATGGCATGAATCTACTTCAAAAAAGAAAAAAAAAGTTAGACCCTCCCGTGTCTTTAGTTAGATGAGTTAAAAAGATAAAGGTATTAAAAACTATATAAAAATTGAAAAATGTTTGAAAAGGGTCTATTTGTATATTTTCGAAGTGGAGTTGTTACTAAGTGAGGTATAAACTCAGAGATAGTATAGGAAATTATTAACTGGCTCAACTCCATTAAAACTGAAACGTTCCTGCACATTATAAATAACATTTCAAGTCAAGCAACAGAAGGGAACAAACTGTGTTCAACTCAGACAAACAATGAATGTTTAGAACAATAAACAGTTCCTCAATTTCTATATAAAAGTGATATTAAAGGAAAACAAACGTTGGCAAATGCCATGACTGGGTAATTAACAGATTGAGGCTGGGCAAGGAGCCTCACGCAAGTTGCCGGACATCTCCAGTAAGCTGGGAAATGCAGAGGAAAACAACACTAATCCAGTGTTTCTTAAACAGATTTCCAAGATTTTTAAAACTTGCAATAGACAGTGTTGATAAGAAGGTGTGGAAATGAGAAGTCACAGAAAATTATGGTATAACTGTACTAATTTCTGAAGATAAATTGCACATGGCCTAGAATATGTTTTAAGTATCAATTCTTAAAATTTCTGCCCAGATATATGCACAGGGATACATGGTGGGGGATAGATAGACTCATTGATATAGAGATGAGATATATAGACAAATTGGCGGAAAGTCTGCATATATACACGTAGATATTCACACAAGGATGTATATATGGAAAACAGAACAATGTAGGGTATAAAAAGCTCCTCACACTCCATCTATATAAAAAGTTAACTAATTCATTGCATTATAATCTATGACATTCCAATTAGAAGAAACAACCAGGCAGATTTATGGGGAAAGGATATGGAAAGAGGCATGTAAATAGGCGAAAAAGGCAAGTTGAAGAATAATGCATATGGTTTGATTGAATTTATGAAACAAAGAGATTTTACTCTGTGAAAGGATGGAGGAAAAGACAGAAGCCTACACATGAAACTGTTAGCAAAGAGTACCTTTGGGTGGCTGAGAGGGTAAGGAGCAGGAAACGGGAATTTTTCCTATGTAATATATGTGTGTGTGCCGTCTGAGTGTTTTAATCCAAGAACATATTCAGGTACAGTGGTAGGCAAATTATTGGACCTGCCCCCAAAATGTCCATATCCTGATCTCAGGAATCTGCGAATATTGTACCTTGCATGGCAAGGGGAAATGAAGTTTATCGATGGGATTAAGGCTGCTAATCGGCTGGCTTTAAAATAGGAAAATTAGCCTGGATCATTAGGGGGTGGGCCCAATGTAGTCACGAGGATCCTTAAAAGTAAGAGAGAGGTGGCGGGGAGATCAAAATGAAGCACTGTGAGGAGGACTCCACGCCCTGGCTGGGTTTGCAAACCGGGAAGGAACTGAGCTGAGGACTGCAGGCACCTCAGGAAGCCGGGAAAAGTAAGAAAATGCAATTTCCCCTGGATCCTCCAAAAGGATGGCAGCCCTGCCCACACGTTAATTTCAGCCCACAGTGACCTGCATCGCCCTGTGTCCAGAAACGTAAGATCATACCATTGTGCTGTTTTAGCTCTCTGAATTCATGGTAACTTGTCAGCGCAGTGTTAGGAATTGAATGCTGGTGCTAATGATGTCATTAAGTCGTCTTTACAGGAGGGCTGCGCACATCTGGACGTGGTATTGACGCTGGAAATGATCTCGATCACCTTGGGGTTGCTACATTATGCTCTCACCTGTCAGACAGGGCGTACTGCTCCTGGCTTTTGTCACAGCTGTCTGTCTGTCTGTCTCACTTTCCTAAGCCCCATACCCAGTCTTGCTAAGCCTAGGGCTGTACCTTGCCCAAATGTACCTCCCTCTGTCACCTATTAGGAGTATTGAGTGGGAGCTCATTTCTTGTCTCCCATTGTAAGAACTCTGTGTTAGCTCTCCTTTCACTAGCAGCTAGCTTCCTCTCTCTGCGTTTATATTCTACCTGCGGCCCCGCAATTTTATTATTCCAAGACCAACCTCTCTGCTACCCACAGCTTTTTCTGGAGTTGGCTTACTGCTCAGTCCTGCATAACTCTATTAGTGAACAAAATGAAGTGAAGAAAAGTTTCCAATGACCAACATTTATTTGGCCAGAATGGCCTCGGAGAATCTGCTCTGGCCCTCGTCAAATCCCAGAACAATCTCATGGACCTGGATTCCCCAGAATTGGCCTCAAATCCCTCAGGCTGTCTGAGCTTATTGAATCAGCGACATTGGCTGTCTTTGAATAATGTTTATAGCATGCCGAGTACCAAATGTTTTGCTGCAGTTTAAAAGAAAGAAAAGTAACTCCAAGGACTCCGTACAGTGCCATTTGTTGTATAGAAACACCTGGAAGAGCATGACTTTGTTGAGGACATCAATTTTTAAGAAAGTTAATGGGGAGTTGGTACAAATGACAAGTGGAGCGACAAAGTCTAGACACTGATGGTGACACATGGGCTTTGACCGTCTCAAACAAGTGCCACTGGGGAATAACTGCAGGATTGGGTGCCACGTTCCGTTTCCAGAGGTGCCCTGGGTGGCCTTGAATGCAGTCTGCGTCCTCAGTGGCTGGGCCTTCAGGACTGAATTCCTGCACATCCATCATTCATTCCCACCTACGTCTCCCCACCGACTAATGACTCACCAGTAAGCCTCACAGCCAGCCCCAAGTGGTCCTTTGGGTGGCAAAGCTTTGTTTATGGACTCCTCTTTTATGCCAAAACTGACTGGGAGGCCCCCTCCCAGCCCCAAAGTTCGGCCTTTGTTTCCTGTGACTGAGGCCCCCATGCCCAGGGATCCTGGACAGGCATCAGGAAGAGTCTCTGGAGCCCAGTCCCAAATGTCCTGAGGGTGGGGGTGGGGTGCAGAGACGATGCCGCAACAGAAAGCAACTCCAGCGAATGATTTCTCAAGGCAGTAAAGCATCCAGGAAAAGACTCCCCTCCTCCGTATGGACTTTACAGAGGCTTCAAGGACATGTCACCGTCTCCGTAAAACACGCATTTCAAGTTCCACACTGTGTTTTGGTGCTGTGAACCGCACGTCCATTTAAGCTTGTCGCATGCTATGCAGTGGGGTTGCTGCCGGCCTCCTCCTGCTGCCGAGCCATTGGCAGGACTTCCGGTCTGCTCCATGTGGGTGTGTGCTTCCCGGCGCTTTGCTCTGCTGTTCATAGGTGCTAGGGTTGTCAGCACCGGCCTGAATGCTGATGTTTCAGCTTTAGACCTTTCTTGAGAAAGCTGGCAAGGCCCAAGTGATGACAACCCAGCACTCGTACAGGACCAGGAATGAAGGGGCACAGTTGCTGCTGTACACACAGCGGTGGTGCACCCACACCTGCAGTTCGAAGACGGGTGCAGGGCTGGCATCTGCTCTCCCTGGCACGTATGCAGAATTTGGCTTTGGCTTCCATTTGGTAATACTCTGGGAACATCTATGGGAATGCCAAAGGAAAGTCTGGTAGATGATGCTGGAAGGGTGTGACAACTCATCGGCGTCTTCTCTCAAGCTTGGAACCAGAGTCACACCCTGACGTTTTCGAGGAGGGAACTGTGGTGAGTGAATCTGATAATAAAGAAAACACTGATACTGAGTTACCTCTAACATGACTGCCTTTGGGAGCACAATACTAGCAATACTTTAATTGTTAAATCTCAAACCACTGCATGCAATTAATGTGGGAGAAAGTACAACTATCTTCCTGTGTAAAAACAAAAACATTGTGTCTGTAAACTACTTATCAGTCAATAAACATTTCTTATATTAAGAATTAGTTAAAATTTGAGATGCTTTATTCAACAATCACTTATCTCTATACAGATGTAAAAAAATTGGGAAACATTTGCTCATGAAAAATACCCATAAAATGCATCTTCTATTTATAGTCTGATTCACCTGCAGATGTTTGGTGCTAAGAAGCACAGGTTTGAGTCAGATGTGCTAACCTCGCCACTTTTATTTTATCCCAAACTAGAATATTTAGTCATAGCAAACCTACGAAAGGAGGTTCTTTTTAATTTTTTTTAATTTTTAATTTTTTTATTTTTAATTATGGGCATGTAATAGTTGTATATCTTTATAGGGTACATGTGATGTTTCGATACAGTCATGCAATTGAATTAATCAAATCAGGTAATGGGTATCCATCACCTCAGGCATTTATCATTTCTTTGTGTTGGGAACATTCCAATTCCACTCTTTCAGTTATTTTAAAGAATATCCTAACTTACTTATGACTGCAGTGACTTTGGTGTGCTATCAAATATTGTTCGTTCTACGTAGCTATCTAACTGTGTCTCTGCACCCATTAACCATCCCAGCTTTAGCCACCACCACCCTTCCCATCCTCTGGTAACCATCATTCTACTCTCTGTCTCCGTGAGATCAATTGTTTTTAATATTTAGCTCCCACGTATGAGTGAGAATACGCAGGGTTTGTCTGTCCATGCTTGGCTTTCTTTTTAATTCTCTCGTTAAAACCTCTAGCAGTGCAAATTCACCATCCCATTGGCTATTTGACTAGCACTGACCAAAAGTGGGAACAATACAAATATTTGCACCCCCCAGGGTGGTGAATCACTGCAAATGAAAACTGACAACGATATAAATACAGTAATTAGTGTCAGATCTTTGACTAAGTCCTTAAACTGTCTCTTGAAGTTTCCAAAATTTACTCAGAAACTAAAAAGTGGGGCTAATTTTCCATGTAAAATCAAAAGAATTAAAATATTTTTCCTGTTATCTAGATAAGGGAGAGAGTAGAGAGAAAGGAAAAGCTTTTGTAGAAGATCTTGAAGAGTCACCCGTGTATAGGAGTATACATGCCACTGGTCAAGCCAGGGAGTATTGCAAGAAAGCCAGGTGTGGCCAAATCGCAAAAGTCTTCAGTTCTACACTGAGTGTTTGGACAACCCCACATGGCAGTCGTTCTCTCCTGGCTGCACGTTAGAATCAGTTCAGAATCTTTCAAAATATCCCACTGTCAAGAGTATTCCACTATTCTGATGGAATCAGTAAAGTGTAACTCAAAAACAAACACAAAACAGAACAAACAAAAAACACCTCCAACATACCAAGTCATATTGACATTTAACTTGCTCACTATCTATGCATAGATAATATATTTAGTATCTTACACAGTTCGTATATGTTTCATACATATATTTATTGAATTTCATACTGATGCATAATAGTTAATATACACCTAGTATTTTATACATATATGCAAAGTATTTCATGATATATACACAGTATTTTCTATACATACATGCATAGTATTCTATGCATATGTATACATATTTCATACATATATATGCAGTATTCTGTGCATAGATACAGAGTATTTCAGATACATATACATATTTACCCACACATATATAAAATTACGTGCTTACTTGTTACAGGCTACCTAATATCTTTTGTAACTTGAGCTTATGGGAGGACAGTTTGGCAGGCAGAAGTGATTAGTGGCTAACTGCAAAGACATCGGTGTTCAATGGGTCCATTTTCAGACCCTGCCACTCAATAGCTACCTGACCTTGGGCAATTGACTTAAATGATCTTTGCCTCGCTGTCCTCAGCTTTAAAATATCGCCAGCTCCATAGGGTAGTTGCAGAAATGAATGAAAGACTGTGAGTAATGAGCTCAGTACCTTACAGTCGGTCGGTCCTCAGTAAATTCTAGCTCTAGAGGTAATTCTCTCAGTAGCCTCTTGAGTAAACTATAACAAACAAGAAGCATGACCTTGTGGTCGACCCTGTGCAGTACTGAAGCGGGGACCACGCCACAGAGGAAGGCAGGACGAATTCCATTATTCAGAGTGAAGCCAACTGCACTTGGTTGGCTGCTGTTTGAGATGGGGAAGGAGATACAGGACATGAAAGGTTAAATCAGCATCAGTTTTGGATTGCAGGATAGTGTGCTGCTCTGAGCATAATGACTGATCAATTCTAATTGGCCGTCTTGGACGGCCCTGAAATCACTACCAGCTGCCCCTTGAAAGCTATTTCACAAGGCTCAGAAAAGTCATTTCTGCTAACAACACTCTACAACATCCAAAACTGTTTTGACTGGCCCTGTATTCTGTCAATATTTCTCAAGATAAATTCCCAATTATATCCAAAAGAAGATTGAAAGGAAGATGCATGTTATATCTGCATCTATATTCATGTACAGATGTGTATGTATATATATTTGCATGCCTACTCCCATCTACAGCTGTATCTTTATAATTTAGTCAAGCAAAAAGTGCGTTGGGGGTAAAACTTCAGTTCTCTCTGGTGCAATCAAAATGCGATGCTTCAGCATGACTTTTTGCTCCTTTGGCTCTGCAAGCAGGAGTGCTACGAACATTTGCTGTTCGATGTCTCCTCAAGGTCTGGAGGAGCATTCGCAGCACTGGGCACATATTCGAGTCACCTGGGGACCCTTTAAAACAGCACTGATGTCTGCACTTCCCCCCAATCTGAAGGTGCCAGAGTGCACTGGTTGTCTTCAAAGCCCCCCTGGGAATTCTAATAGGCAGCCAGTTTTGAAAGCCTCCGACCCAGGGTCAGGGTCATGCTAAGCATCAGAGTCAATTGTTCAAAACTCAATATTTAAGGATTACATTATTAGGAAACTCAATTTTCTTTTCTACTTTGGGCAATCTTTAGCTTTCCAAACAGTAGAAATTTCAATGTTCTTTTTATTTTCTCAAATCCACTTCTAGACTATAAATTTGCACCCGGATTCCTCTCAGACAGGGAAATGATGTTTCAAAGCTATAGATTTACTTACACATAAATTTAATTTCCTTGGACAAGGCATATTTTTCTAGACAGACTTCTGAGATGCTTGTATGCTTCATACAAACAATTCATTGACTAAAATTCAAGACAACATCAAATGCATATTAAGTCGATCATTTCTATAGCATTAAAGTTAAAACCGGCACAAAGTAAATTGCATTCTGCCTTAGGGAAATGTGCAAAAATATACAATACGTCCTTAATATTCATTTCTTTGAGTAATTGTGTGGCCCTTAGAAATTGGTTGATCTTATTAAAACACAATGGCTTGAACACACGTGATAAAATTTCACAGAACTAAATACATGGAAACACCATACATGCACACGTGTGTGTGCGGGTAAAACCCACAAACGCCTCTTCCACAGTGACATGTACCGTCATTGGCTGGTATTTGTAAAAGTGCCAATTAATAACAAAGCCGTAATCTCCAGACGCATTTGTGTGAAAACGTCTCCCCAAAGGAAACAATAGTAAAAATAGTCCTGGGGTTTAGGTGACCACCAGGACACTCCAGTAACCCTAAGAACGTGTTGACTGTGACATAGCTCAAGAAGTAAAAGAATGTGGCAGAAGGTAGGTGTTTACTGCAACCCTCAAGCCCAGTCTCTGGGGCTGGAGCCCCAAGGCCTCTGATCTTCGAAGGCAGCGAGGTGAAGTACGGAGAACAGAGGAGCAGTGCGAGGTGCCGGGCGTGCCTGCTCTGCTGACGGGCAGGGGTGAAGACTCAGATGGCGGAGGGGATAAGGACTTTGGGGAAATTTCAGCCTCCAAGGCCACAGGCTGGGTGGAGTCGAGTCTCCTGGTGCAAGCGCATCAGGAAGTTGGCAGGGGACACAGGCAGGTGGGGCAGTTCCAGCAGCCATTGAAGGAAACCAAAATATTTCACCCCAAAATATGCTTCTCTGACACATTTTGAGATGGCTGATCAGAGGACCTGCAGACACTAGGAGCCCTGCAAAGCTGTCTGTCGCGGGGGAGATTCGCATCTGTAGAGAAAATGAGCGTCGATGCGGCCAGGCTTTCTCTGGGGGCCTCCCGTGTCCGCATCTAGGAAAGATGAACCCAGAGTGTGACGTCTTTAAAGGTCTGGAAGAGGCATTGGCCATCCACTCTCTCGGAGGGCTGCTCCCTGGGAGGTTTAATCTCTGCAACAAGACCACCTGTGCCAGGCAGGCCTCCTCTCCTCTCCCTCTCACAGCCTGTTCTGCCAGGATCCAAGCCCCCGTTACTCCTGCAACCTTAAGACGGTATGAAGGTGTCACCCATCTGGCCATTTCTTTGAGTTCCTCTATTTTATAAGACTCCTGTACACAGGAGTAAATTTGTACATCTTTTCTCCTATTGTCACTTGGTTTTCAGTGAAACTTCAGAGGGCAAAGGGGAAGTTTTTACACATGGCATCATCAGTAGCATAATATGTCATATTCAGCAGAAGCTGAGAATAAAAGCTACACTCTGACTCTTCCTATTTAAGACCTATACCAGTAAAATGTTGTCTGTGGCATCATGTTTGCTTATGTTTCATTTGAAAAATCAGAGATTATTTACACTGCAAAGACAGGAATCTCTAGCCACTGAGATTCCTAAGAAGCAAGAGTCATTGAACTGTATTTATATTAAAATCGAATATGACATGCATCTGTGTCTGTTTTTGGAAATTAAGTGGTATTGTTAATATTTTTTTTATTGTGCCAAGATTCAGATTACACAAAATGAGCCATTGTAGAGTGTAGAGGTCAGGGGCATTTAGTACATTTATAATGCAAACACCACCTCTGTTCCAAAATGCTTTTATCCACCCCAAAGGGAAATCCCATACCTGTGAGGCAGTCTCCTTCCTCTCATCCCTTCTCCAGCACCCGACAAGTACCAACCTGCTTTCTGCCTCGGTGGACTTACATTTCATATAATGCAGTCATGTGATATGTGACCTTCTCCCTCTGGATTCTTAGGTGGTATTTCTAATATTATTTAAAAAGATGGCACCACCACGGCTTGCAAACTACTGAGCACCGATCAGAACAGTCTTTCTAGGTGCAATGGCTTCTGGTTATCCACGAACACAAAACAAATAAACTTTTAAGTGATTTTTGGCAGGAAAAAAGACTCATAACTTTTAAGGAGTGACTATAGAACAACAAAGCAGGAATAAATGGCCCCAGAAAAGACTCAGGAACCCAGCTTCAAACCTAGGAGGCATTTTTATTCCTGTCTTTTGCTCCCTGCACGTACAAGTTAATTCAACTTCTTCCGCATGACCATGACTGTGACCGTGGTATTTTTATCTGCTCTCCGTGGGTGTTTACTGGACTAATAGACCTGCCTGCACATTTGTCCTTCCACGGTCCCTTGATGGGGCTCAGAAAACAGCACCTGGAAACGAGGGCCTCAGCAGCAGCCTCTGAAGAGAACGTCTCCCTCTGACCTTCTCCTGCCCTCCTGTGTCTCAGTCCCCTTCTCCCCGAGGTAGCCACAGAGGCTAGAGTCCCTCCTCCCCAAGGTGGCTCATAAAAGCCAGAATCCCTTTTCCCAAATGCCGGCCGTAAAACCTAAATTAGTCCATGTAAAACTGGCCATAAAGAAATTCTGTGGCCTGCCTTGTTTGGCTGTAGGTCACGAGACCCCCCAATCGAGAGAGGGTCCTGTTCCACACCTAGAAGGAAGGGTGCTGCTCAAAGAGGCCAAGAAGAGTCTAGACAGACAGTTTCCCCTGTATCTTTGGCTCTTCATTCTGAAGGGTCCCGTGTATGCACTCAATAAAATTAATTTCTATGTCTTTTCTCCTATTCATTAATCGGCCTCATGTCAGTGATTTCTGGGGGGGGCCAGGAGGCTTTGCCCTCACATCTTCTGCATAGGACAGCCAGAGCGAGGGTTTAAAAGGTTAAACATGCTGTGTATTAACTGTGTAATAACTCCAGACATCTCGTGCCGGCCCGCCTCTGACCTCGGTGCTCCCCCAGCCAGGGGGAGGCCCCTCCACTCTGCAGAGGGCCGGCTTCCCCTAGTGTTGACCAACTGTGCTCTGTGCATGAGCCGCATAGTCACCAGTGACACGATGCTCTGTTTTCTTTCTACCAGAGTCCTCACCACCCCATGATTTTTTGCAGAGATTATTATGTCTTATTAATCTTCTGCCTTTTCCTATTAGAATGAAGAATCCATGAAAACGGAGAGCTTGTCTTTCTTAGTCAATGTCCCATCTCTTGAACTAAATGGGCAGGGAAAAAGGTAATGTTTGCTGAAAAAAATGGATAATTATATAAATCAATGATTTTATGCACAAAAAATGATCCGAGTTCCCCTAAATAACATCATTGTATTTCTTATGCCTTTCTTTATTTCATAAGTGTTCTTCCAATTCATCAGCAGCCATGCTAGCGGTCTATTGCATGTCAAAGTGGGGATGTACAAACCTCTCAAAACTCTTCTTACGTATTGGAGATTTAAAGGCCTTCAACACAGTACATAGTATTGAAAAATAGCCACATGGTGAATGCTTATCAGCATCGCATATATCTAGAATTCTGTGGGTAAATCTTGGCTGTTTGAAAACAATTTAAAGTTGAAATCGTTGATTAAAAATGCCACCCAAACCATCAGGAGTTACGGTTGTAAACATGATGAAAGGACTCTGAAGTGTTGATCCTCAAACTCTAAAATACCTTCGTTAGGTTGAAGTGCTGTCTTGTTAACGTTTACCAGACCTCGAATTCCATTCATACTGACATGGAAACTTGGGCTTTTTGAATTTCCCTGGCAGCAGAAACTGTTAATTTTTCTTCTCAAATGAAAGAAAAGTGTTTCTTTAAGAAATAAATGGGTGGAATCATAGGGCAGCTTTAAGGATAGTTTATTACTGAACCAGTATGTACAAACTCTAACATGAAAATAATGAGTCACAGAATATCAGACTATTTACAATACTTTTTTGTTTTTTTACAAAACATTTTTACAAGATTACTTCTCTCTAAATAACATGACATACACAAAAATCAACATTTTTATTACATACATAAATAAATATTGACTTTAAATGACCACTATAAGAGACGTGAACTCTGCAGATCATTTGGATGAGAAAGTAGTAGTTCTGTTATCTGCACACTGCAACATAACCAAGTAAAGAAAAAAAACCAATAACTTTATGTAGACCTCTGTTAATCACTCTGTAAATTGTATAGCTTGCTAAGATACTCAGAAGAGGTAAGACAGTCATGAGAATCCATTCCATACCTGACACCGTACCTGGCCATGCAAAATTGTAGAGAAAAGTCCACATCTTTATGGATTCTTGTATATTCTATAATGAACTTTAAAGTACATGCAACAGATATTTAGCCACTGCGTTCTGGCTATAATATGATTTAGAGTTACCTGCAATCACGGAAATGAGCAAACTTGAGGAAACCATGGTAGAAGGAAGGGCATTAAAGAAACAAGTCAATATCACAAATGACATTCACAGATACACAGGGCAAAATGAGCATTTGTACTTGTATGGTACAGACAGAAGTCAAAATTCAGTCTTTCAATCAGCTTTTTAGCGGACATACAAAAGACACGATTTCGGCCTTAGAAGTCAAATGAGATAACTTCTTGGCTGTCCTGTAGTTCTTGGGTCTTGTTCCTGCAATTTGTAGGGATCCTTATAAAGGGAAAATGTTCATCTATTCAGTAATGATCACTCTTTGGCAGTGGTTCTCAACCAGGGGCATTTTCAGACCCCAGGGGGCAGCTGGCAATATCTGGAGACATTTGTGGTTGTTTCAACTCAGGGGAGGCAACAACGGGCATCTGGTGAGCGGTGACGAGGGATGCAGCCAAACACCCTATGGTGCATGGGACAGCCCACCGCCGCAGAGATGCATCCAGCCACAGAGGTCAGCAGTGCTGAGGCTGAGATGACCTGCTCTATAGAGCCAGTTGTGTGTTCTAAGGTTTCTAGGACAGAGGTGTATTTCTTATCCTTGAACTTTGTTTAACAAACGTTTCAAAAAATAAACTGTTATCAACTTTATCTTCTCTAATATGTCATATTAAAACAACAAATGACTTGAAAGGGCACACATCAGCGTGCCAACATCGTAATGTAGAGTTCTATTTAGGAAAAGAGGGAAGCGCAGATAAATGTGTCATGAAGGCGCGAACATTGTAAATAAAGACAATGCCTGCAGCCGCCGCACAGGTGGACTGAAACCACCTGCATTTCATGGCCGTATTTTTGCTGACCTTAATTTCCTAAACACTCAATATTATCTATCACTGGCTATATTTTCTTCGTATTAGAGAAATGCATCTAATTTCAATAAAACATATTAGGGAATTAGGCACCAAAATTATGGTTTTGGGAAAAAAAACCCAGATTCGTATTTTATTAGGGCACTCACATTTTTAAAATTCATAAATTTGTTACTGTATTTTTTATCATTTGAATATTATTGGATATTATTAAAATTCATAAAAGAAACTTATGTTTTTATTACTTTATTAATAGCATTTTTCTTCCAGTAACACTATAAAATTCCAATTATTAAATATTACAGCAAAATTAGAAGCCTATAAGAATGGCTTTAGATTTTGTAAGGAAGATGTAAGCTTCAGTACCACCATCTGAACTATAAATATATTTATTTGCTCGATGTCCACTACTCAAACATAATTAAATTTTATAAAATTAAATTTTTATAATAATTTAATAGTATTTTGTATCTATGTATATACTCCCATATTTCTAACTATACAAAGTATGAAAATTGCCTGGTATAAATATTTGGATTTGTTCATAACCAATTCATAAAAAAGGTAAATGTATAGCCAATAATGAAAAGTTTTAATTTTTGAAATTTTAAGCACTTGCAATTCAGAGGCTGTTAATGGCCCTAGAATAGAGCATGGTTTCAGAGAAGATGTCTATGGCCCCAGTTTGCTCAAGCTCAGGGGTGTTTCTAAAGGAAGGTTGTTTCCTATTCCCTCCATTCAAAATTCTCAGAACCGGCGATTTCCCAACACACTGTGATATATCCATTCCAGCCCATGCTGGGCACTGCAGAAAACCATTCAGAACCAACATGAACTTTCATTCAGAGATTTCCGACTTACGTTACTTGTACAAAGCAACATTCCTGCATTATTTACTTTTAAAACATTGTAACACACAGGAGACAAGTTTCAATATCTATTATCAGGTATCTATGTTTATAGCTTGTATTTCCTAAAGATCTGCATCGACTTCATAAAGATAGTTTCCCCACATTTTATTTTGTATCTGCCTGTAGAGACTGCAGTGAGGTCTCATGGGGTCCATGAGTTCTGCGTGGCCACCGTGCCCAGGCACGGTCAGGCATCTGCACGCACTCAGGAAACAATCACACAGCAAGGAAGCAAGTCCCACCATCAAAACCTAACAATAACGTTACTGATTTTCTTCCCACTGTAACTGGGTAGATAATGAAATGACGAAGACTTTCTTTCATAGTGTTTGATTTTGATAAATTACTCTTTTCTCATAGAATCAACATGGATGGGGAAAATATATTATCCTTGTGACCTTTAGAAGAACTATATCTTTATCCACCACTGGTGAGCTATGAGAATGATTTTTTCAGTGATTCATACTCAAGGTATATTCATGTACATACATGTATCTCTGTGTATATATATGTATATATATTTGCATATATATGCACATTTATAAGTATAAAGACACATATCTGTGTGCATTTCAAACCGTGTATGTGAGTATTCCTTCAAGAAAAAAACGATGTTAAACTAAACATCTGTGTGCTTTAGGTTGTGCCAATATCCACTGCAACACCATGTATTGAGAACATGTTTTGACTTAAGTTCATGCTACAGGGGGTAGTTCAGAACACGAGGAATTTTCCAAACAATAAGATACAATAGATTTGAAAGAGTATAGGTTAATTAAAGGCAAATAATCACCCTTCTCTATCAATGAAAGCCCCTTTTTAATGCATTTCTGAGACTATTTTAGCATACAATTAGTTTACTTTGATTAAGAAAACGCAAGTCTCCATAAAGATTTGAAAATGCTCAATAGTTGGGATTCTTTCATTTGAAGCAAGAGGTTTTGTGAATTTTCAGGTGGTTAAGAAAAAAAGCAAGTGCAGCAAAAGTGCTATTCTGCAGTGGGGAAAATAAGGGAAAATATAAATAAGATAACATAGCAGGAAAATCTCTCATATTACAGGATGAAATATTAAAAAGCATCCCCAGAAAAGAATTTTCATGTCTCCAAGGCAAAATCTGGTTAGCAGCTTAATTCATCGAGACCACTTGGCTTGAGTGTCTTTTGTAAATCATAATTTACAGACTGAACTTTCATTTACCTTTTATAAAAAGCAGCATAACACGTGTAAAGTGGGAGCATTTTTAGATTTAAATTTCTTGATATATTTTAGGTTACAAATTTTCAGTTAAAAAAATCACCCATGATAAAAAAGACCTTATAAAAGATTTGAATACATACTGCTGTATAATCTTAGTTGATCTTTCAAATCAAATAAATAATTTAATCAAAAATATATTTTATTGATTGAACTTATGCTTGGTGTATGCATGAATTATCTATGTGTTACACTTCCTTTTGAGAATTAGCTGCTCCACATTCAGGCAAATCTCAGTTCTGAAATAATTCAATAGAGATGAGCAAAGCCATATATGGAAACACAATATAAAGTGAAATAGGCCTATTCTTCATTTTCTCCATTCTCACAGGGGACTGGTGTTCATCTTCACGGGTTGACTACTGGTCACTTGTTTCCAGATGCATCTGCGATTGACAGGTACACAGGAGAGTCGGGGCCTCTGGGAACTTCCTGCTGCTTCTGGGAGCGTGTGTGCCTAGTGGCTGAAGGTCAGCAAGCTCACACATCCATGCAACTTTGAAAACTCTTTTTGACGAGTTCAGTACCTTTCTGGAGAAGGCTTGTAATGATGTGAGTGACGATGTTTAAGGTGGGGTCCTGAAAAGTGACAAAATGTAACAGTCACCTCACTAGATACACACTGAATAAATGGTGGAAACACATTTATTTGTCGTGAAAGCTTCGGATCCGGCCAACGCCCCCTCCCATGACCGTGTCTTTCCTATTCCAAACCGGATGTGCAGACACACATCCCTTTCCTGTCTTCCTCTCCCTGCCCAGTTTTTCTCTTCTTCTCTCCCTGATTCCTGCCCCAAACCATAAAATGACAAGAGAGAGAAGATGAGTTCCTTTCCTGAAGCTTATGATTAGTTAAGCAAACATAATCCTTTTTTATTTCCTCAAACTAGCTTTAAAAATTAGCAAATGGCTGTACTATATACAATTTCAATGAAGGAACATCAGCAAAGCATTTCCTCCACCCTTATGGGCTTTAAGGGTTGTCAAGCCCCCCCACTGTGATGGTTTTTGTTTGTCTTCAAATTTTATGCACACCAAGTTGTCAGCACAAGTTTGATCCATCATTTTAAAATATCAAAGTTAAAACTATGATTAATTCTCAGTTTTCTTGTTAACACACAAATCTTTAGACATCACTTTTTAAATTTGAGCCAGAAAATAAGTAAACAAAATACATAATTTAAAAACCAGCAAGAGGCTACTTGTTTTCAAAGAGTAGGTGACAATTTTCTTTCTCTAAATTTACTAGATTTAGCAAAAATCAAGTAGACACATTTGGGTCATGTCATGAAGAAAACTGATGTTCTGTATTACAGGAAAATCTATGTAACAAAAAAATAAGTTCCTTAGCAAATACTATTTCCTATACTGCCATATTAGAAAATTCTTAATTTAAAAACATTTCAGATTGCTATGAGACTAAATATTTTTTTCGCATGTATTTATGTTCAAGAGACAATGAAAAAGCATGTATTACATAGGAAAAAATGCAAGAAAGGAAGACAGAAGGAAAAAAGGGAGGGAGGGAGGAAGGAGGGAGGAAGGAGGAAGAAAGGGAAGAGGGAGGGAGGAAGGCAGGGAGAAGGGAGGAAGGGAGAGAGAGGAGCAATTAAGCATCCACTGTACCATTCATACTAAATATAGCTGGAATTAAATCCAATAAGTAGGTACAAAGGTGAGTAAGTATTTCAGATAAGGAGAATGCCCTATTTCTTAGAAGTCTGTAATAATGTATTTCTTTGCTTCCATTTTTCAGCAAGACTTTTCTCTCTGTCCCCAAGGCCTGTCAAACCACCTGCACACCCTGAGGCCCCACTCACGGTGTGCTGAGGAGGGCGGGAGGGCAGGTGTCCGGAACGTCTTGACTGTGGCTGGCCCTTCCCCTCCCGTGGTCAGCACTTGGACTTCCAGTCGATAGAGGGTGGATGGCCTCAGGTTGGGCACTGTTAGGACATGATGATCCTAAGGAGGTGACATAAAATACGGTCATCAATGAATGGCCTTTTAGAGACAACACATAACGCACACATAGTCATGACGGCTTCTTCCCCCGTTCTAGAAATTTGCATACGTGCAGGTTGGGTTGTTCTTTAAAGCCACGCTTCAACTTGCAGAATTCCTCCCCGCGTGTGCAGGAGTTCCCTGCCACATGGTTCCTTAGCACCTAGCTCAACCCTTGGCAGCCCGAGACACTTGGCAGAGTCAAAATGTGCTGAGGGGCCAGTTCTCAGGGCTCACTCCCGGGATTTTATTTATTTTTTACTCCTCAGCGTAAGACTTTCCCAGGGTTTAAAGTTTTCAGCTGCACATCTTGTGATGTGAATTCTTGATAATCCAAATTTCAGTGAATGAGCCAACTGTTTTTCCTAAAACACAATATCTGTCATTGCCCATGAGTGAAAATGTTTATTTTTGTGCCAACACATTCTTCTCAAAACTCAATAAAACCTGGTACATTCATAGAATAACTACTCTCTAATTTCACAGAATTTTTCCTTCTGGGATTTAAGTTTTATATATATATTTTTTTTCTTTTTCTTTTCATTTTGCAGCAGGACTTGGCTATCCTAAGGGCATTTTCAGCAAGAGTAAAAGCCCACACATGATGTTTTTTTCAAGCCAAGGAACTGAGTGCCCTGGAAGACAGGCCAGCTCATTACAGGCACTAGCAAATTTGAAGGGGAAAAAGAAAGACAGACAACAAGCTTCTTTTTAGCTGTTTTTCCCCCAATTCAATGCTTCCAACAGGGCACGTCCACTTGGACCAGAGAGACAGGGAACTAACAAGGATGGAAGAAAATGGCTCAGTCCCTGCACGTAACATAGACAGGATGAGATCTAGTCAAGAGCCAGCTCCAGTAGTCAAAATTGGCCTGGAAGACAGCTCACGCAACTTCCTGACTGTTCACAACACCCGTGATGTGGCAGTGCCTGCAACATGGCGCAATCAGGAGAAGAGAATGCAGAAGGAAGTCTGCATGCTCCACGGCACAGCAGGCAGCGGGCACCTCTGACGATAACTAAAAATGGGTAACCGACGGCGACAGCCCGGGCACGGCACACGAGGCGGCACCTACTGAAGGCAGGATTTGCGACTGAGAAATGATGCTGTTGGGTAAACTGTTCTGTCTGCTCTCTGTGGTGACCTCGGCCCAGGTCACTTGGAATCCAGTCATGGGCTGATAGAGATTGGCCTTGGCCATCTTCCAAGAAAAGTGGCCGGTGATGTTGAAGTCCTGCACGATGAAGGAAGCAGAAAGGTTCTCCGGCTTGGCTAACACTTTGGAAAGAGCATGACCTGTGGCAATGCAGAAATGAAGACTGGGGTTAGGCTTCTGAGAAAGCATGAAGGGGGATGGATTTTATATTCGCTGCAGGGATCTTAGGCGGCCATTCATTCATTCTGTGGCAAGCAAGCAGCTGTCCTCGTTCTTTGAGCATGGGCTCAAGACATCACCCTTTTGAGAAATGGGGATAGGTGGGTAGGAATCTCATTTCTATAACTTTTTGCTAAACGCTTCCTCTAATGCTTTGGGTATTATTTTTAGAACCCTGCTTTGGGAATGGCAGAAAGGAAGGAGTTTAGAATCTGGCAAGACTCACCCTTAAGGAGCACCAATGCCTGCAGTGAGAAGGGTCAAAATTGAAGTTATTAGAAAAGTTATTAAATCCAGGGCATTTAAAGAGCCCCAGGTATTTGTCATTACTGCAAGAAAGGGGCTTTGGCAATGAAAAGGTCGTGCAAGGTGCAGACCTGAGGTTTGGTGGGTTGATGCCGAAAGAAATGCGTACACATACATCGAAGCGGTAGGATAAAAATGAAACAACGTACGCCAAAGCTTGCTGAAACATGAGCAGCATCTAAATGTTTGCCTTCATTTCCAAAGGGATAATACTGCCCACAAAGGACATCTTTCCAATGTGGTTAAGGTTATAAAATAATGCAAACATTCCTACACATATTCCCTCCAAATTGGACCATCATTTTACAACTTGGAAAGAGGGGCACTTTTAGTTTTTAGGGTCCTATGAAGCAAGGTTTGGGAATGTTTTCAAGTGGTGCTGCCATCTTAGACCTAGATGTGGAAGTCCATCAGGAAGAAACGTACCTGCTTCGCCAGGGCAACTAACATGCTTGTGGCTTTTCCCCTTAAGAGCGGAACACGGCGGAGTGGCGAAGAAAACGGTCTCTGCCTTCGAGTGACCCTTTGGCTGTATGGGTTGGACAGTCACCTTATATTTGCAGGAAAATGACAGATCTTGAAGAATTATGTAATTTTCCTAGAGCAAGAGAAAGAGAATATGCTAGCAATAAATCTCATCAGGGCGTTCAAAAAATTGGTGGAAGTTGGAATTATATTCCAACAGGGATATTTTCCTACATATGGAGGTGGGCAATATGGCTTTTATAAAAAGTAGAAAGGAGACACCGTCCACGTTTTGACTGACGACAATTATTAAACACTCTCATGGCTGTGGGATGCATCCTCTAGAATGAAACAGTGCCGTAGCAATTCCACATCAAAGCAGCCAACCTCCGAGGTTCACGGCCGGTACTCTGCGGCGGCAGCAGTGCAGGTGGGAAATGTAGGCCGTTTGGTGTTTGGGAAATACAAATCTAATATCTTCAATTAAAAAAAAAAAATTTAAAACCGCCAAAAACCTAATTCAGGCTTTTTAGAGACACAGAAATAGCTTATATACGTTTTCCTGTTTAAAACGTAATGAAGTGTTTTAGCAATGTATCTTTTCCCGTTTTGGAATGCTGCTATTGCTATCTACCATAAGGTGATTAAATATAAATAAAATAGGCTACACTGCTAAGGAGTCAGAGGCTTAGAATATAACTTTAACATGAAAGATGACATGTTCTGAGATAACAGTTTGAAACTATGTTTCTTTTATAATTGGTGAAGTTCCGTGTAGCTGCTCTATCTCGTATTTGTCACGTGTTAGTATGTGTGCGTAAAGGGTGCAGACGGGGGATCTCCGCCTGGGAGCCATTGCGCAAAGGATGCGTGTCCCTGCCAGGCGGCAGCGGGGCTGTGGGAGAAAACACGAGGCAAGAATTAAAATAAAAACGGAGGTTCAAGTCCTTCCAGGGTTACCCGAGTCAGGAGTGGAAGCTGCTGCAGGTGCAGCAGGGAATGTTCCGGGGAGATGCGGGGACAATGCCAGGGCTGCTGGCCTTGATCTAGAAGGGGACAGGAGACAGGGTGGACCCAGCTGCACACAGTGAGCTCCCAACGGTGCACGGGAATCAGCTCAGTCCAGACACCCCAGCCTGCTGTGTCTCTGTGGGAGTCTGCGTTGCTTTTCTTTAGGAATGAACCTGCCCTTTTGGTGGCAGGATGCTGGAGTCCAGGGCTGGCCATTGAGGACTCTGCCTCGCAGGTATTCCAAGAATGCTTTCATGTGGCGGGGAAGGCAGACGTCTGCAGCAGTAAGCAAATCAGCTGCTGCTTCATCCTACCATGAAAGCAAATTAATTGGGCCCAAAGGTCGATTAAAAATGAAAACAGACAAGTTCTAAGCCTTTAACAGTATGCTTTTTTGAGATTTTGATTCTTATTTCTACCAGATACATTATATATGCTCAGTGAATAGTTATTCTCACTTTCAGAGTTAGTGAAGATGCCAAGCCTAGGACTGGATGGCCGCGTGGACACAAGCCAGAGTCCGTAGGGGTCCCAGGCAAGTGCCACTAAGCAAGGGGGAGCCTCGCCCCTGCCCACAAAAATTTCTAATAAATCCTGCCTCTGTTTAATTCTTTTTCTACTTTTCAAACAGATTTCCTTATTTAAAATGTCTGTTTAATTTCTTAATGAAGGTCACAAACGTTGGGACTAATTTAAGGATAAATAAAAGGAATAACTTTGGTAAACCGGTTGAGACAAGTCAAATCCAGTAAAAAAGAAAAAGAAACAGAAAAAATAGCTGTGTGTTTCTGCGAATCCAGTGACTCGCTTTCTCTCACTGTCTTAAAGTTACGTGATCAGATACGATCCTACAAACAGTGTCCTTGCTGCTTTAGAAAACGTTCAAAAGGAAAAGATTCCAGTTACAAATCCCAAGCCATCATGTCGTACATTTGGGGGCATGTTTTTGAATTTTTTAAACCGCCCTGATTTATGACATGCACATTGCTGCCATCAACACCTTGTATAACACAACGCCCTCTTAAACATGTTGTGTTGGTTTGCTGATTCTAATCCGTAACTCATATGTTAATCCCAAAATATTTGGAATGATATTTTGAGTAGTATTGAGTTGCTATCCCCAAAGAGTTGAATGTTCTCTTAAAGTTAAATATCAAAATATAGGCACTTGGTGTACAGGACAGGTAGCATGTCCCATTAACTGGAGGAATTGATGGCACTTAAGGATGTGGCAAAGAGATGCCGATTGAGAGCGTCACATAGAAATTCACGGCATTTTAGGGCTTGCCCTGTGTTGCCAGTGGAATAAGTTCTCCATGGACTGGTGCGCATGGATAAAAGAATGGGTCGCTGTAACAACTGTTAGGTTTTCAGTTTTCACTGGGTCATTATGCAATAGCTCGTTTGTGAGAATGAATTATCCATTTGACATATCTGGTTTGTACATCGTCCTGTGCAATTACATACACAGGTCAAGTCAGTCTAGAAAGCATCTTCTTACATGGGTCATGCCGGAGGATGTCTCCCATCCAGCTGTTTTGTTGTGGGCACACACTTCTGGAAACCAATGCACGTGATACCGGTTGACGCTGGGATCTACAACATCAAAACACACAAATGAAAATAACAGCCTGGAAGTTACATTCCATGTAGTCCACTGTTCTTGAATTTGAGAGAATAGGAAGAGAAAATGAAATTCTACAAGTGACCAAAAAATGCATAGGTGAGCCCAAGGAGGCATGCAGGGCTGGTATAATTCTGATTATTTAGTGGTTAGGAGTAAAGTAAGTAGAAAAACTAATACACTGCCAAAGGAAAACCTGTGTTGAAATGCAAGTACTAAGTAGGAAAAAAAAAAAACAATAAGCAAAGTAATAGCAAAATGATGCTAAAGGTGCCTTGAGAATAACCTATCCATGTTTCTAGGGTAAGCAAAGCCCCGCAGGAAAGGGTAACACTCAGTGCAGGTCTCTTCGCTCCTGCTGTAGGAGAAAATCATTGGAAGTCTCTCAATTCTATATTTTTTGGATAAAGATGAGAAGCTATTGAACCCGCAAAAAACAAAAGCAAACGTGAAGAATTGGCTATTCCTATTTATTTCCTAAAGTGTTGCCACAAGGCAGTTCCCCTGTGAGAAGGATCAGGGTGTTGAGCATCCTCCTCCGCTTCCCTTTCTGCACGTCTGACCCTCTAAAATGTGCCTTGCTGGCCTCAAAGACAGGCAGGAGCACTGGCCTTTCAGACATTTTCATCCCCAGGTGGAGCGGCATATTTTCTGTGCATTACTTTACTTGGGACAATGTGGGGTCAGGGGAGACAAACTGGGGACAAGCGACTCATTGAGTGTGGGAAAGCAGTTCTTGACAGTGTCAGGTTTATTAATCACCCCAGTGAGTCCAAGGGGTGTGAAACGGCGCCGCTTTGCTGGCGATTAACATCTTGTCCCGAACGCTCACGCCAAGCGTTTGATGGGGGTTTTCAGAGGGGAAAACTCTTTGATGAAATTGGGTTGATCTAGTGGGAACTTGCTCTGAGCACTTTGGAAGCAGAAAAGAAGAACTTTTAATCAGAGAAAGGAAACAGATATAAAGTGGGCACCCGGGGCGTTTAGTTTAAAGGGAAATCACATGCTAGAGGTTTTAATTTTTGCACAGCAGACATCAAGGGTTTGATTTTCTTCTTTTCTTTTTATTTTTAAAGAATGATACGTTATACATAAGGATGAAGTCAGTCAGTGAGTGATTCCATATTCTTTCATTCAGCAGCAGTGAAATAATCACACAGGCGCTGTCCTCCTGAAGTGGACATATTAATGGGGCTACGCAGATAATAAGGAAATGCATAAATAAGATCTATACTAGGTTGAAGGTAGTAAGTCTACAGATAAATACAGAAGCTAAGACAGTTACAACTTAAAATTACAACTTTTCATGTGGACAAACAATTTTAAATAAGGTGGCCAGAAACTCATGTTTGAGTAGGGCCTTAGGGAGATCCAGGCTTGGCTTGGCTACCGCAGAGGGTCCTACGTAACCTGAAGATCCTTTATGTATTTTATGACGCAATTGTATTTTCATAAAAAGAGGCAACAAGAATGACACACGGATACCCCTTCCCTCCCGTCAGCCCTAAACGCTGCCCTGTCCGAGTCCGCCCCCGCTTGGCTTCTCGCTATGTGTCACCTCCTTGAACAATTTCATTCATTCCCATGCCTTGGAAAATCATTTTCCTGCAGACAGATCCCAAACTTCTACTTCCCCGTGAACTACTTCCGTGAAGAGCGGCGCTCCCTACTTCCTGCACCACGCGGAGGCTTTCCAAACTCAACACTCCTAAAGCTACACTCTGGATTTCTGTCCCTAAACTGCCCCCTTGCATGCAAGTGCTTCACTCTGGGTGCGGAAGGCAGAGCTTTGGACCCTGTGCAGTCTTTGAGGAAGGTGGGCTTCAGCAAGGAAGTCCTGGAAGCTCACTGAGCCTATTCCTTCATCTGAAAATAAGGGTACTGACACGGCCAGTGCAATGGGTTTGCAGTGAGTCTTAACTCAGGTGGTGCCCGAGTTTTCTGTGGAGGCTGGGACAAATCATTACGAATGCACTTGCTTAAAGCAACACGAAGTTGCTCTCTTCTGAAAGTCCAAAATGAGTCTTATTGTGCCAAAATCAAGGTCTTGGCAGGGCTGCGTTCCTTTCTGGAGAGTCTGGGGGAGAATTTGTTTTCTTGCCTGTTCTAGCGGCTGGGGGCCTCTGGCACTGCTTGGCTGGAGGCGCCGTTCCACCGCCTTCAGAGTCCGGTGGGTCGAGCCCTTCTCGCAGTGCCTTCTCTCTGGTTCTTTAGCTCTGCTGCCCTCCTCTCGTTTGAAGGACTTTTGTGATTGTCTTGGTTCCCACCCAGATCATGAAGGATAATCTCCCCTTCTCAGGGTTGGCTTTGAATCATTGATCAGCTTTTCTTTGCCTCAGAATTACAGATCATGCACCTTTACGTGGCCTTCCGGGTCTCACGTGGTGACGGCCCTCAGCTGCCTGTGCACGCTCACCTCTTGCAGAATCTCCCTGGGTTCTCAGTGCTTGTTTGTTCCTGTCGTCATTTGATTAATCCCTGTCAACCCCGTTTGGTGAGAGCTCCATGAACACAAATGATGTCTATTTGGTGTCACTGTTGTGTAAACAAAGGTGACCACGGTGCCTTGGACTGTGTCATAAACATTTAATGAATGAGTGTATGCACATTCAAATTCACTTTTATTTCACTAATTGTGCAGGGTATAGTGAAATAGAATTCCTTATGATCTAAAATATGAAAGAAAAATAAAGTGTGAAAAGAAGATAAAGTATTAAACAAGAGCATTAAAAGAAATGTGAGAAAGTAAAAAATATTAAATAAACTTAGATTTAAAGGCACGCCTCAAATCATGGTTTGGGTGTGGCAAAGTCATAACATGTAACCAAAATGTTGGTACCCCCATAATATCTTGAAATAAATAAAAATAAATTAAAAAACCGAAACAAAACAAAAACAAAGATATTTAAACAGAAGTTGGAATATTTCTATATTGTTTTTGGAAAATAGTATCAAAGTTAGATTTAACATTTTTGAAAATATAACACTTATTTTCTCATTTGCAAATAAAATGAAATACAATATCCTCAAAGCATGGCAAATGGTGCCCCCAGAGTCCAGTTTGGGGACATTTATTTTTAAAAAGCAAACAAAAACATGCACATACTTGTTTATGTTAGTTGAGCTCAATTTTAAAAATCAATTCATAGACATTTGCTTTTATGGAAGTCATTTGTACAAACATCTTGTCTTTAGCTTCCTTCATCTTGCCAATTATTAAAATCCTAAGAGCTTGTGTTTTAAGCTATGACTGTAGGACTCGATCTATAACTAGAATATTAAAAATAGCATTGTTCAAACACTTCCTAAAGGGTTTCACGTGAAAATTCTATGCTAAACGTCTAATAGATCTCGTTCTTGAACTTAATTTCTTCCTTCCACAAATAAATGACACTATAAAGAAAGTACTTGAGAAGTGTTTTTAAATGTTGGAATTTACTTGCCGTATGCTTCAACTATGCTTCAAAAATTAAACGTATCTAATTATCTTTTCAAATATATCAAACTCACAGTGTCTGGAATAAATGAAGGGCTCTAAAACTTTTATTTAAATGTGAATTTCTAAGTTTGCAAAAGTCTAATTATCAGAATGATGGGGGTTATTAACATTAGCGCCCTGAGACACAGAGGCAATCTTGGGTTACCCCAGAACAACATTCACCATAACAAATAACTGAAAATCACAACACTAGGGAGAGGGGACATTCATTTTGGAAGGCATCACAGAATGCCAGTTCCATCAGGGCGGGGATTCTGCCTGCTTCTTCACTGTGTCACTAGCGCCAGAGATGGGGCCCAGCGTGGGGCAGGTGCTCAAAGAATGTGGCGATGAATGATGTCCTCTCACTGAGCAATGCCTCATTCCCCTCATATCTGTAAAAACGATTTGACAAAACAGAACTTTCTGACTGTGTGCAATTAAAACAAGAACTTTTGAACACTTCATAGGCACTTGTACTTAAAGTAGAAGCATAAATGTTTTCTTTCCCAGCCAGTTTTTTACAATTGTGTTGTATAAACACAAAGTCTAAAGCCAGAAAACCTAAAAACAATCAATTGTGTATTCTATTATCACACAGGAAAAATGAATTAATGCCAATAGAATAATATGGTTATTTTAAAAATAAGCGAAGTGGAATATTTCTTTTAAAATAATTTTTTTCCATAAATTCACTGTTGAAAATATTTGTTTTCTTTCAGAGCATTCACTATTATAACCCAACTACCATATGCATCGAGAAGGCTGATATTTGATGCCTAATTCATTTTCCTACACGATTATATGCTACATCCTAATAATTGAAACTCTCTCTTTGGGAAATTTTAAGGGAAATGAATAGATTTGTATTCTTAGATTCTTAACTCCAAGTCCAACACCAACATTTTACTCACCATCGCTTTTAGGAATTGTGACATAAGAACCAATTTCTGTATATAATTTTGTTTTGATTAATGAAAAAGATTGTTTTCTTCCCTTAGTTGTCATAAGCATTCAGTTCTTTTAGGTTTTCAGCTCAATTTTTCTACTGTAGAAAATAGATCATAATTCAAAAATATTCAGCTATTTATGTCAAGAAGTTTAAATCCATTTGAGATGAATCTATTGATTTGCATACAGAGCAGACAATTTCTCATATTAAAAACTCCAAAAATCCAGAAAATCTAGCCAAAGCATCCTTTCCCAGGACAGAAACTGAACTCATTCACATTCTATACAGCACTTATATACTAGCAAGACTGCGAGTTGATTTAAATGGTCTCCTTTCCTGCGTGTGTGATAATTATGAATATGAACATGTTTTATAAATATCTGGGGAAACTCTGGTTGGGATTCTGCAGGTCATATGGTGAATGCATAAAAGGTTTCTGGAAGGGGTAAAAATGTGGAATAAGTTTGGAATACATACTCTCCACTTCGTTTTGCTTTGGACTTCCCAAAGCTTTCAACAGCCCCCTTCCACCATGTGCTTTAACGGAATGAGCTCTGTTGCAATTCATATGGCAATTTGGCTTTCATATTTAAAATAAAAACGGAAATGGGGATGGATAAAATTTAAGAAAGAGGGATGTTTTGGAAAATGATGAAACTATTTAGAACGTGCCTTGTTCTCAGTTCCTAATAAGTAACTATGTGATCCAGTGGCATCAACTAACGTTTGCAGGCCCTCTGACAGCAGTCGGTGACCGCACCGTAGCTCCAGCCGAATCCGTACTTCCCTGCACAGCTGTCTCCTGAGCTCTAAGCATGTATTTCTGAGCACCTACCAGGCCTTTTCTGGATATCACGCCGTTATCTTGAATTCAATACACCAAACCCCAATTTCCATCCTCCCCAGGAAACACACTGCAATTTTATTGTTCACAGTCTTTGTTCATCAAAGTGTTAAGTAGTCACGCAAGCTAGAAGGTAGAGGCTCTGCTGAGATTCATCTCTCTTCCCTTCAGCCAGGTCTTAATACCCAGGTGACCATGTGTCCTGGCTTCCCTGGGAGAGTTGCAGTCTGTATCTGCTGGCAAGGAATAGCCTTGAAGAATGCCTCCTTGCATGCTCAGTGAATCCCAGTTCGGACAATAAATTACGTGGCCACTCTTACAATCCTCCCCCACCTCGCTCTCACCACTACTGCCTTTATTTCACGCTCAGATCGCTTCCTGTCTGGGCTACTGAACGTAACTACCTAGCGAAAGCCTACGCCACCTCTCTCTGAGCAGCCCCCACCCATTCTCCTCGCACACCTGCTTTGGCTAACATCTCCAGCTTCTACCCAGAGTGTCCCCTCCACTTCACTTCCCTCTCCTACGCAGAGAACAAAATCGACGCTCTCTGGTGTGCGTAGCACAAAACAGTCGCCATCATTCGATCTCTCCAGCCTCACCATGTCACCAACACTTGACATTTCTGATCTTTCATCTGCACCGCTGCTCATTTCCTGGCCCAGAAACACTCACCTTCCCTGGCCAAAAAAAAGTAATCTAGCCTTTAAAATTCACCTTAAACTTTACCTCCTCTGTGAAAATATCTCTGCACACAAATCAAAGGCTCTCCCCTGGCAAGTGCTCTGTATCCACGTCTTTATGAAGAATATCTCTTATTATGTGGCCACTGCCTATTTGCCTAAGCCTCAGAACATCAGGTGCCTTCAAGGTAGAAAGTTTACCTATTGCTGTAATACCGCGATTTGGCACAGTGTCTGCTGTAAAGAAGGCGATGGACGCACATTTGCAAGATAAGCCAACAATGAAATGAAAATGCATTCACTGACATCTAAGTTAATTCTGATTTTTAAAACTTCCCACTTCCAAGTGAAAGTTGAACATGTTATTTTCAGGGATACTAAACTACTCTTCTAAAGACGCTTTTAATGTTTGCAATGCCCATTACTTATTTAAAGGATTAATTTAAAAGGAAAATAAGACCAAATAAGACCTTTCCTTTCTTTTTTTCTGTATTTCTTTTGTAACCTTAATCAAAATCAAAAGCCACCAGCTTTCAGAGGCAAGATTTGTGTAGGGAAATTCAACTCTATTTGTTTTTGTACTCTATCATTTCAGTAAAGGACTTGGAGGGCTCTGTAGAGTCATGAGTATTTCATCTAGATATTTTTACACAATGATCCTTTTACATTCCAAACTCTTTGGGAGGATCTCCCTAAAGAAAGTAAAATCAAAATGCCAGATTCCATATTTTTGCCATCATTTTGAAAGGAATCCATACAGAGTGTTTCAAGTGCTTCCTGTCACTTCAAAGAAACATCTGACACGAATATTTAGAGAGGACACGAGCTGACATGGTAAGGAGCTGACTCATGTCCTACAAAACATCTGCAAAGACAGACCCCGACGTATCAGTAAAGATGCAGAACGAAACCCCGCCTCGTGCGGAGGCAGCAGCGCTGGCATCACAACGGTTTTCGGTAGAAGCTGCGGTGCTCAGCTATCGACCGCTGCTGCACAGAATATTCTCTCGTACAAATATATTTCACATCAATTATATCTTTGGAATCAGAGTTTGGCCATCCTCAAAGAATGTTCTCAGGCCAGCCCGGATGCATACTGATTAGACAACGGTCTAATGTTGGTCTATGTTAGGAACATCCCTGGAGACTAACAGAGCTCAGAGATTGGAAATGGGTGTGATAAAGCCATTTGGCCACTAACCGACTGCGTGGCATTTAAGTTAATAAGACACATCATTCCTGAGGAACAGATGCTAGCTGCCTCCACTGCATTAGCTCTTCACTCTCGAATACTGCTTTGTGGCCTAGGGTCCAAGTCACTAAACAGAACTCAAGTCAGCATCAATTTCAGAGCCCAAATGGAGGCCATTCCTTTGCCTTTGGACCTCGTCTCTTTATTGTCAGGTCCATAATTTTATACGTTGTCAAGTAAATTGGATCACACTACGTATCCTGAAATTGACTAATAAATATGCACACAAATCTCTGCCTATAGTCTCTTTAAGGATTTCTGTATCTGAGAAAACAACTGATATTCTTCACGTTTATTTCTAATTTTGGATTATTTAAGGTAATGTGTGTGCATGTTGTGTATATGTGACTGTATATATCTATGTCGATGACTGGTAATGTGATCAATGTTCCCATTCAACAATGATTTGAGTGCATAAAGGCAAACATAATTCTTTATTTGTCATGCACTCAAATTGTTGTTGCCTGAGAATATGGATCACATTACTGCTTGCTGATACAGTGTAGTGAAGGTTAATCCTTTTTCTCCTGTCAAATTTAATAAGATACTTAAGTTTTATAGCATTTGTATTACAAATTGACAAAGATTTCATTTTTAAAGCACCGTTCTTTGCTGTTTGCAAAGGAGAAAACATTGGGGGTCAGTCCTAAAGCAACAGGAAGCCTTATGAAGCTAGGCTAGGGGCTCTTTACCTCTGCGGGGACATCCTGCTCTCTCTCTGCATTCCAGCCACTCTCTCTCTACAGCGCTGCCTACAGCAGTGCAGCAGGAATCCTCACATACCAGAATGGCTAAACTTAAAAAGATGGAAAATACCACACGGCAGAGAAAACGTGGGACACCTGGAAATATCATAGCCTGCTGGTGAGAGTGTAAATTGGTACGACCACTGTGGAAAACTATTAATGTAGTCTAAAGCTCGACAGACTCTGTGACCTAAGAATCTCACCTCTATGGGGACAGTATGCATATACCTGTGCAACAAAACACATGGGCTCACAGGGTATTCATAGCAGCACTATTTGTAATAGCCCAACATTGAACACAGTAAATCTCCGTCAGCAGCTGGAACAACACATACACTGAGGTGTATCGGGGACTACTGGACAGCAATGAATGAATTATTGTTTCATGCAACAGGATAGATTACTTTGTCACATAAAATGCTCAGTGCAAGAAGCCAAATACATTGCAAACCGGATGATTCCATTTTGACAACTATCAAACACAGCCAAAACAAATCTTGAGTTTTAGAAGTCAGGATGGTGGTGGTTACTCTTGTATGCTTGAGTTGTTTACATTTTTGAAACTGGATGTTTACATTTTCATTTCATTACATTAAATGTTTAAATTTTTAATATTATTAATAAAATGTTGTGCTTTGTTAATTTATTGATAATTTTAAATTGGTAAATGTAATTGATCAAATCATTTTATCATTTAATATTTATTATAGAATTATTAATTTAAATATGGACATATAATATTAATATAAGCTTAATTTAATAAAAATTGAATGAAGGAACTTTAACTTTAATTAACATATTACAGGAATGAAATATATTCCTGTAATATTAATGGCAATGCTATTTTAGTTGCAGAATGAATTTTAGCAGCTTGAAAGAAAATTCTGGAAGAAGAACTGCTCCAATACCAATATTCTTTATGACACAGGGGTCATGAATATCCTGAATGAAACAGAACTTCAGAAGAATGAGGAGAATTTTTAAAACTGAACTCTTGAAACAATCTATTTTGCTTATGTTTTTAAAATATATGAGTGATGATAAAATATATGTTAAATAAATTCTAAAAGTACTATTTTAATAGTGCAAAAATAAATATTCTAAGAGTAAAGAAAATAAACAAAAAATTATCTTAAAGATAAATGTTCAAACAAACAAAAAAAGTATATCCAAAGGATGAATGTTCATGGCAGCCTTAATTAGAAATGGAAATTTTAAAGGCACCTAAATGTTTCATTGAACTGGAATAATGACATGTCCTATGACATCAGGATATACACATGCAAAGCAACAATGAGAAAAGGTTATGAAAATTCATGACAATACAGCAGCTCTTATAATATTATGCAGAAATATGTGTGTGTGTTACACACACACACACACACACACACAACTTCTGAAAGGAAATCCACCAAAATGCTGTTTCCAGGATATGATATTGAGATGATAGGTGACTTTCTATTTTCCAAATTATTTGTATTATAGGTCTTTTTTTAATAAAAATAATTTAGAATAAAAATTACAGCTTACAATAATGAATGATTTGAGTGTTTTGGACACAAGATCAGCCTTCTGGAAAAGAAATGAAGATAGGCCAATACCCTGAAATTAAAACATTTAAGCAATTGACTGTTGCTGATTTCAAAACTGTGGGAACCAACATCAACCCATTTGGATTTTAATACAGCGAGGCATTTTTTAAAAAAGGCATTTAAGTGTTCTGTTCATCGACTATTTACCTGAATTCAACACTGTGGCTTAACATTTACTTTTTCAAAAGTATCTTTACATCACTGTGCTACTTAAAGCAAATACCAAATAAGCAGCAAATGTTTGTGTACCTTCCGTCTTCTTCCAGTAGATCTTGACCTGCAGTTGGTTGTCTTGAAAGAATGGAGCGCCAACTTCTAGTGGGCGCGTTGGCCGTCTTCTTTGGAAAGGGCGCTGCATTTGAATCCCATCTTTTCTGGTTTTCCCAAGCTGTTCTTCTGCAACAAAGAACAACATTCTAGTGTACTTGTTAATCATAACTGGATAACATGACATTAATCCCAGTGTACTTAATTTCATCCTGTTTTTTATTCATATCAGTGCCTGTTTTTTAAAGTAAAAGGTGATGTAACTACATATTCTTTCATGCTCAAGTTAATGATGCCCCATTTCAAAATGTGTTGGAATGCTAATATTACATGTAATCCTAATGTAATCCTAATCCTAATTACATGTAATACTAATATCACATGTAATCCCTAGAATTCAAATTGGTAATCAATATATATTCACCGGGCTTGAAAGTATACTTGAATAAGTATACTTATTATTTAAGATGTTCCAACATAGTAGTAAGTATAAATAGTATCTCATTATAGAAGGAGTTTTTTACAGTTATGAGGGAAATAAACAAAATACTATTAAAATACCATTTCATGAAAACAATAGCTAGCTTTTCGCAGAAGTATGGGCATTACAAATCAACACTTGCTACAAGGCCCTAAACAGAAATACCGTTCAACTTTGTCACATCAGTAGTTCAGAGCACAAATTGCACTGACCCAGTTGACAATGCCAATTTCAGACTCAGCACTCAACAGCCCATTTGGATGCAGTTCAGATTAGTGACCGACATTCAGACTCTGACAGATACTAGAGTGAAGTATTAAAATACCCAGGAAAGGAAAGGAAATGCAATGGCAACAGCATGTTGGATTGTGCAATGGAATATAAGGCACGTAAATGCATTAGTTCTTTCCGTGAGCATTTATGAGCACTACCCAGGAGCCAGGAACTGGAGCTCGACACTGGAGATGTAAAGGTTCTGTATGTGAGGGGCTCCTGAAACAGCAGAAGGCGTCACCGCCACGATCACAGCGCACACGGAGAGGGCTGCGCTGAAGGCACCTGCCCGGCGGAAGTGCCTAAGTCTGGCAAGTCAGTGTCTGTTCTTTGAAAAAGTGGCCAAAAACAAGTCATAGAAGTACAGTTGTTGCCATGTGAGATGGTATTTTGTGAATAAACCAGAACACTTCAGGAAGAAGGAGATGAGAACATGTTCACATGTTCATTTTGGTTTTTTTTAGCATGAGCTTTTTGTTCCTATTGTCCATTTAAAAAAGGTATTCAAAACACACTCATTGCAAAGCTAGGACAGTATAAAAGTGAATAAGAAGGACCCCAAACCCCAATATACCATATCCAATGCAAGACAGAGATAAGCTGCTATAAAACAAAACAGCAAGAGATATTTTTTGAATCAAGCAATTTTCAAATGTTTATTCTTAGGCTAGGTCACTTCTTATTGTGCTGCTGTTTAGGGTCACCATCTGGCTCTAATTTTAGTTTGCTGTTTGTTTTTCTGTTTTAATTTAGCTGTATCTTTCCCTCCCATGCCATTCCTAATTCCTGAAATCTGGTGGGCTTCTCCCTACCTACACTTCTGATTGCTTTAGCTCGGCACGCACCACACTGCTTGTTTCTCTCTGGAACAATCCTCCTTGTCCTTCGAAACTTCCCATAACCTCTCCCTGGCGAAGATTTCCCAAAGTAAATGGAAACAAACAGCTGTTTAGTGAGCCTGTATTTTCTCAGTTTTCAATATTGTTTTTCTTTAGTTTGTTTCTCCAACTCAATTTAGAACTCTCTAAAAAGAGACTCTTGTCCTAATCTTCCTTGGATCCCCACTGCCTACTTCAGAAACACACACGGTAGTTGCTTAATATATATTGGAGGAAGTGAGATGAACAAGTCTATGAATTCATGGCTCTATGGACCAAATGTTTATTTATCTGGAGTTGTGCAGGCTGTTTTGTTTATGTCAGTACAGTAATCCTTTCACATGGGATCTAAACGTGGGTACAATCTCCTTTGTTGTAGGAAGAGCAAAAAATACCCTAACTTTTTGACTCCAGGTGTGTTTCTGGTGGGCTTTGGTTTGGTTGGTGAGCTTTGATACTATTTAATTTATATTTGTACAGGCATCCTATAAAATAAAGTCAGTAAACTTTTTCATAAAAGGCCAGATAGTAAATGCCTTTGGTTTTGTGGGCCAGTCTCTCTCCCAACTACTTAATTACTGTTGTAACTTAAAAGCAGTCAGAAGTGATAGGAAAATGATATGTAAATAAATGTAGCCCTGAGCTAACAAAATCTTAATTATAAAATCAGGTGGGAGCTTAATTTGGCCTCTCGGCCATGGTTTGCAGCCGCCTGAGAAAGGGGAATTAGTTCACACTAAAGATCGACTGTCACTTTCTCCTTATACACACATGCCCATGAATTTGTCAGTCCAGGGGATGTGATGAAAAGGAAATGGAAGCCTGCATTAGTCAGATTTGTCTTTAGAATATTTGAGTTTAAGGAGCTCAAATCAACATTTGGATAACTCCTACTAGGCTACTACTTTTTGAGGTCCACCACAACCTTGCAGAGAACCAGCATCACCAATAGCACAGGGAACTCAGAGTCTCCAAGGGAGGAGGAAGGAACCAGATGGAAAACTCACAGAGCTCCTGGCCCAAACCCGTCACCTCCTTGACACCATCATAGAGTTGAAGAATTCTCCTGATTTCACCCAAAGTCTTTATTACATAACTAATTAAGGATCTAAAATTTTCACAAGCCCATTTTTTCTTCCCATTTCTTTAATAATCTGTGATAATTGAGAACTCTCCAGTGGATAACCAACATAGAAGTTTAGATATTATGTTTAAACTCGATGTGACTCTTGTCTTCCTACTTGATTTTATATCCCATGCAAACCAAAATCTTTAATTACAGATATAAGAATGTATTTTTATATATCTCAAGATTGAACCATTGTTGCTTTACTAAAATGATTCAAGAGCAGGACTCCACCAACGAGTGGTATTGCTGATACGTGTCTTGCGTGAACGACAGAGAAGGTGCAGACTTCAATGCTAGGAGTAAGTCCCTGACTTTATAAGAAAGTCTCCTTCGTTTTCAGTAGTAAACAGAAATGGAATAAAATCATATCTATCATATTCTAAAAAGGTATGAAGTCTGATTTATGCTATTCGATAGTCATAAAAGTTAACAAAATCAAATATGTATACTGGTTTTTCAAACATTCAAATTTTGTTTAATTTTACAAATCAAGAGATTTATAGTATTTTATCTCCACTCCATTCTTATTTTGGAGAGCTAGAAAAATATTCCAGTTCCATGAGGCAAATATAAAACACTTGGAAATTGTCAACCTTGAAAATATTCCTCCTGCCTCCAAAAAAACCAAGCTACATTTCCACTAAAGACAGTGTTACATCTTACTCCCTTCAAGGGACTCTTTCATAAAACTGCATGAACATTCAGCCTTTACTTGCATAAAAATATTTATCATTAAAACACCTAGTGGCCTACACATCTGGAAGAATATAATTCAAAAAGTAATTTATATACTGACATTTACTACTCTCCTTCCTATAAAATATAATTTCCCTTGTTTATACTATAAAGGTGTAATTATTCTTTACTTCTAGTTGGTTCATGATGAAATATATAGTGTTCTTATAAAAGTCATGTACTAGTGTTTATGAGATTATATATCAACATTGGGATATAAAATCCTGACAAACATTCAGCTGTATCTGACATAATCTGTTATAAAGCCAGTGGCTTCTGTAGAATAATTGGGTCCCAAATAATATGTGTTACTACACGTACTTTGCACTATGACTTGCTTTTTTTCTTTTTACTTTTATTTTATTACTTTTCTGAATCTATGGGAGAGGGATCAGTCCTAAGAATAAGGTGGTCTTTGATAGGTTAACCATCGCATGTCTTCACTGGTTAGACAAGACATTATCTAATTTTAAGTGATGACTAGAAAATGGTCTTAGTACTGAGACTCAACCAGTCCAATACGTAGGGCCCTCTTTCTCTCATTTAACTGCCATGATTCTAGTGTCTTCCCACCTGGCTGGAAACTCCCACCAGTCAAGAGAATTCCTCTGGAAAAGTCAACCAAGTGAAAACACAAACTCTCAGAGGATATAGTTAGATTATGCAAATAGCCTATATAAGAGATGAACAACCTTGGTTGCTGGAGACTGAAGGTCACTTCGTTGTCCCTTCCCTTTGTACTTATGATCATATCAGATTAATCTACTGGAACCTTTAGAAAGCTGGAGTGTTAGAGTGCGGGGTACAGGTGGTTGAATGGAGAGATGGTTGCATTCGGCTGAGCTAAAACACTTACTGAATTCCTACCATGTTCTTGGAAGATTCAAGAAGCCACGGGTCTTGACAAAAGCTGCAGGACCTAGAAATGAACTAAAAGGAACAGGAAGCAGTGAACGAAGACTCCCAGGTTTCTGGTCAGCGGTAACCCCAACGCTGACAATAAATGCAGGGGGACATCAGGCTTTGTCAGCGGAGGGTGTGAGTCTAACGTGAAGTGTACTGAGTTTGATATGCCTGCGTGACATTCAGATACAGACAATGACAACCTAGAGAAATTTGGTAATAGCAGAGAAATGAAGGCTAGAGCTGAGTTTTCAGGAATGACCCTGGAGTAGGTAGTGACAAAGCTGTCACAGTGGATAAGATGGAATTCTGGAGAGGACCAGAGGAGGAAGGAGATCCCACCAGTAAAACTAAGCAGAGGTCTGAGAGGAATCAGGACATTTGGGAGTCAAATAAACAAGGATCAACGTGTAGCAAGGGGGCAAGTGTAGTTAAATGAGGACAAATACATCAGAAAGGAGCAATAAAGTTGGGAATGGAAAACGTTAAACAGACTTAGAAATTACCAGGAGCAGATTCAGTGGAAAAGTGAGATTGAAAAATAGATTCCAGATGCTTGAGCAACACATGGAAAGCGGAAAGATAAGATGGCAGCTAGAAGGAAACCAGACTCAAGGAAAGAATTGTTTTGGAATTGGAAGCTGCGCAGATCTAGCCAAGGTGAGGGCATAGGCAAAAGAGGGAATAGCTGGCTAATTTGGTTTCACAAATATCTGTGGTGCCGTGATGATGTGCCCGGGACTATGGCGGGTGCCGTGGGCACACAGGTAGAAATCCGCGTCTCCGACCTAGATGAGATTTGACTTTGGTGGATGCAGGCGTCTGAGCTGGGAAGGGATGAGTCCACCCCACGCAGAGGGAAGAATGCCTCCACCTCACAATACAGGGGACAAGAGAAGAGAAGCATGGGCATAGGGACAGATACGTTTATGTTCATGGGGGATTGCATGGCTTATGAGAGGTGGGGATTTAGACTAGACTGTGCAATGTGGCTTAAAGGAAAGAGAAAAGTTTACAATCATCCTTGACAGAGGATAATGAAAGATGTCCCTCAGCTAACAGGGCCATGTGGAGCTGCCCCAGGAGGACTGAGACAGCTTGATGTGCGGGGGAGACCCAGGGTCCCACGAAAGTTCTATCTGTGGGCTGGACCACGATGAGGCTCTAGATAATGAAACCTCAACAAGGACAAGTTGAGGTTGGGTTTTTTCCTTCCTAGCTCTTGGTTCCGGGAATAAACACACAGTAAATTGTGGGAGTCTGCAATCCCACACCAATTTCTAATGGGGAAAGAATGTTGTTTATTGGAAGAACCAGGAGACTAAAGAGACATACTCATTTTACACAGTGGGTGAGATTTCCACCACCAGTAGGAAAAGACAGGTCCTGGATGAAGAGAGGTTTAAAGGATTTTGGTCTGAGAAGGAAGCTAGGGAGGAAAAAGGAGGAAAGCTGTGAAGGAGGAAGTTTTGGGAGATGTGAAAAGAGAAGACAACTTGTTGGCTCTCTTGAGATGGGAACTCAGAAAAGGGAGAAATCTGTAATTAGGTGGGTAGTTGGTTTCTAAAGAATACTTTGCCAGCTCTACAAAGAAAGGCTATTAAAGAAAGAGCAGAAACATGAACACTAATTAGGAGACTGTTCTAATTTTACTGGAAAGAGATGATAGTGGCCCAAACAAGGGAAAGAGTTGGACAGATCCCACATAGAATTTAAAATTAGAGACAGAAAGACTTTGTGAAGAATTGGATTTCTGGAGAGAAAGAAAAGAGAGAAGAATGGAAAATGACTTCTGGATCTTTGGCTCGAGCAAGCATGTGGATGTTGGAGCCATTTACCGAGACAGGGGAGCCTGGGAGAGAAACAGGTGTGCGGGGAAGTCCGGAGCTCTGTTTGGACGTGTAACGTTTGAAATGCCTGCCAGCTGCCCACGTGGAGGTGTTGAGCAGGCTGAACACCTGAATAGAGGACTCTGCAGTCCAGGGAGCGGCCAGGGTGGCAGTCACTAGCAGGCAGATGGTTGTTAAATCCCTGCAACCCAGTGAGAGCTTAGGGGAGAGAAAGGTGTCCCAACCCCCTCATGCCTCCTCCATGCCGAGTTCTCTGCCCACACTATGTGCTTTCATCTCTTTGCACGCATACGGGCTGCTGCACGTGTGTGCAACAATACCCGTGCTCTGTGAGCCCACGGACCACTCACTCCTCAGGACTTCTTGAGGAATGGCGTGCCTGTCCATGCTAGTTATTTCTGCTTCCGCTGTTTCCTGTGGTTGTGCATGCCCATGGATCTTTTACATATTTATCTCCTCAATTCAAAATTAGGCACTTTTAAGGCAGAGATTGAAATACACCTAGTGCTGGGAATAATGTGTGTGTGTGATATGGGTGTGTGTGTGTGTGTACGATTATGTGTTTATGTGTATGTATATGAGCGTGTACATATGTATATGTGTGTGTTCATGTGTACATGTATGCATAGGGTGTACATATGTGCAAGTAATATTTATATTATAGAAAATTTTGGGCCATATATACATATATATAGTGTATATGTAGTCTATATATTTGGTACCTATAATACATAGTGTATACATATATAATATTATACAGTATAGTATTCCCAGCATTAGACACAGTAGTGTCATGATTCATAGGCATTCAATTTTAATGTGAAAAGTAGATGGATGACTAGATCAAAAAATGAATGAAGTTACTAAACATGCAGAAATATTTCCATGAGAACTTTTAGTTAAAAGACTCCCATAAAAATAACCCATTTCAAATCCATTTAATCTACAAAGAGACTATTTCTCAAACAGGTAGAAATTGCTGTTTCTAGAACTTTTTTGAAAGCATCATTTCAAACAAACCTGCTCATTTGGATCCTATTTTTCTTCCAGGTGGTGGAAGATAGTCAGGAGCAATCACTGCATCTAACTCTGCGGACCAGCACTGCCTTTCCTAAATTCAAACAAACCTTTAACATATTCCTCTGCCCCTTCTGAATGAGGCCTCCTGCCCTGATCGGGGGCAGATAGGACAACAAGGTCCTGCTGGCCTAACAAATCAACACTCTTGGAGCCCCAGACTCCTGGCTTTCTGCCTCCTACCCCCTTTTAACCCGCCCCAGGTCCCTGAAGCCATGCCAGGTGTCTCTGCATGGCAGTTCTAACTGGTATCCACCTTTTCAACAAAGTCAGAAACATCAAGTAACTTATTTTCTGACTCAGATATGAGTGTCGTATAAGACTCTCCTCTTTCTTTGGTGGGTTTACGGCAAATATACCAGGTAAGAAAAGATGGAAACAAGAAAAACCAACATGAGAATGCTTTAGTAACTTCAGTCAAGGGAATATAAGGTAGCCTTTCCAGGAGTAATTAAGACCACTGTTGAATACCAGGAAAAAAGGTTGTGCACGTTTTTAGAAGGAAAACAACAGTTTATATGTACTATCTTTAAAAACAAGTATGCATATGTGCAAACAACAGAAATATAAAAATGGCAGATCTGTTGGAAAGACATATAAGTTTTCTTGTTAAATTTCCATTACACCGCCAAAATATTATACTTACAATAGATAAAAATCATACGAAAGAATTCGAAAGTCAAACTATTTTGTACGTCATAGCTCAAACAATATAATAATTCTGAATCAAAACCTCACTCTCCCTCTGTTGTGCCCTGGTGTGCTGAGGGGCTTGGGAGACATGATACGTCACAATCAGATTGGGAGACACGATACATCTGTTACTTACTGTTGCTGGCTGTGCGTGAGGACGTAAAATGAAGGGACACCTTCGCACTCTTGAGGCGTGTCTGGCCCCAGTATGCTATGGCCTGCAGCTCCACAACGTAGTTACAGTCGGGCTGAAGTTTCTCCAGGATCACAGAATTCTGGAGCTAGAAATTAAGAGAGCATGCCCAAGCTCCATTACACACCTTCCACGCCTCTCATCGTCGTTGCAGAATCTTCTACGTCATCATATGGCATACCAACTTCTGGCTTAGGCATGTCTTTAATTTTCTAAGTTCAGACACTTTTCTGCATATTTAGGATCTGAAAATCCAGTTCTACTGTGGATCAGAATAAACTCCATAAAAAGGTCAAATCTATTTTCAAAATAATGTTCCCAATCCAATTCTTGGATGCTCTCAGGTAGCATGGAAATGAATCGTGCTGATCACTCTGCTGAGATACCACCTCGCAGAGAAAAGAGAGCTGTTTGTAATAAATTAACAGAGGTTGATGTTGTTATGTACTGAAAAATTATGAATCAGCATGAACTGTATTTCTCTGACATCTAGTCTAAATCTTCTCTGAGCAAATTTGCACCAAAAGCTATAGGAAAAATCAACCTGACAAAACGTGTCAAGCTTTTTCCATCGCCACCCACGTGTTGAGCAGGAGTCTGGGGAACGGAACGTGTCAGCTTTTTATCCAGTCACCTTTTGCCCTGGATTCCTGTGATTCCCCAATTTCAGCTCTTTCAGCTCATGGCGTAAGCGTGCACTGCCATTATCACTTGTAGCAAAACCCTTCAACACAAAAGATGGAACTGTCCGAAAATTTTTTAAAACTAAAATGAAAATAGTATGACAGCTACATATCAATGATATGGACTTTTGGAGATGTTTTATAACTCTCTATATAATATATATGGAGAGAGTGGCACAGATATTAGAACCCTTAGGTCTAAAATGTAGTCTTGCTATCTTTTCATTTTTAAACATTTATCTATCCATGAGATTTGACTTTTTAAATTAAGGGGAAATGTGCGTAAGTAAATTTTATAGTAATAAAATAAAGGAATGTACACTAAAAGGAAACTGAATAACTTTTTTTACACCAAATATTTCAAATGATGCAAGATATTTGCAATCATAGAAATCTCATTGAGGAAGATGTTTCAATGAAGATTTTATTTCTTGGCATCTGAAGAATAAACCATTCCAGATTCTTTTAATCAATATACTGTCAAACATGCTGTTTCTAAGTTGTTTACTGTGCGCTGATTCAATTACAGATGGAAACACCTTTCAATAGAAAAGCCATGAACACTTGCTCTTCCATTTACAAGGATCTTGCCAAAAAAAAAGGCCCTAAATGTAAAGCACATTTTGCATTATACATCATTTTCTGTGGCTAGACAGGTAGGATGGGGATAATAGAAAGCATTTCTGGAGTTGTAGCTGCCACTTAAATAAGAGTAGGTTAATGGACTAAATTCAATTATTTTTGCCTCAAATGCAAAAGGCAAAACAGCTGGCATGCTACTGCATTCTCTGAACTTCCTCGGTCATAACGAACGTGACAGGAAGCTTTCCTGCATCTGTTCCTGCTCTCAGCTCAGCAGAGCCCACTTTCCAGACCCGTCGTCTTCTGTTCAAACAGCCCCTGCAGGAGGAGGCCACCCTTCCCGTCCCCACCTACCCCATCTGTAGTCTTTCTCCGCTTCTTCTTCGTCGGAACGAGAGACTTACTGCTGACCGTCCAGCTCCAGAACACTTTGTAGTGATGCACAGGGATGTCCGGCTCCTCAGGGGCATCCCAAACGACAGTGACAGTCACAGTCCCGTCACTGTTTATGGTGGAGTTTGCGAGCCGCAGGTTAGCTGGCGCAGCTGGGGCAGATGGGTCTGAAATCCAGTAGAAAGACAAACCATGAGACTCAGCTACCAAGGACAATGACAAAACCAGTATCTCTGAGCCTGAAATGACTACATGGTCACACAGGAAGCATTGCTTTTTATATGCAGAAAAGTGGAAAAGAAGCGATAAGTAAGGTCCCCTTGTTAAGCCTCAAATGAAAATATAGTCTACAAAACAGTAACATAAATTTGTTTGGTTCAACAAATTTGTAGTCTAGAAGGATCCTCCAGGCATTTCCATACCACTGCAACCCAGCCGGATTTTTACCGTATTGAAATGGATACATTTCTGTAAAATATAGTAAAATTTAATGCAGGTGAATTGACATTAAGTCAGTAAGCAAAGTAGACTCACCGCTGAAAACTCCAAAAAGAAAAAGCTAGAAATCCAGTTCCCACAAGTAATTGTTTTCGGTTTAGTGACCCTGTAGCAATGGATATTTGCATCAGCTAAGAGCAACAAAAAGAGATCAGGGAAAAAACAAAACCCTGCACCCATTTTTTATCCACTTTACATACTGGATGACTTACGGGTAATATCCATTTTTGTAATTTTACCATTTCTGGTTTGTCTCCTAAACCGAAACCTTCTCAGCTGTCAAGAGAGAAATTGGGTGCTGGAATCACCACCCCACAGATCTCCGTTTAAAGCACGCATGTGAAGAAGACTAAATGCGAGCAAACCTACATGGCCTTTACTTCATTTTCCGCGACAAAGTGAGCGAGAGGGGGCGGCACTCACTGCAGATGATTTACAGATGGCTTCTATTTCCAGTCACCTTCCCAGGAAAATGCTGTCAATAATTCCAATTATAGCAGCATCTGCATCGGAGGTGCAGAGAAGTTACATCTAACTTGATATAAATGGAGACTGGAGGGAGAACAAACCCGTGTTTTTACTCTCAGCATCCCTTGTGGTTTTGGAATGATGGAAATATGATTTTTTTCTAAATTTCTTGTTCTTCTCTATGGTCTGTAATTTCTGGGGGCTTAGTCAGGTTAGTTCCTTCATTTCATAAAATAAGAACGCTTCGCAGTCGTTTCTCCGCACGGGGCTAACGGGAAGCGTGTCACATGATGCTGTCAATCAAGCAGCTCTCAAACAAGCACCGTAAGGAATGTCTTGGCACGCCCAGGACTTACCCGGGGCTATGCTGACCCTGTGATGCAGCTAGAGCTCAGAAACATTCACTTTTTATGTAAAACACACAGATGATTCTGAAGGAGATGATCTGCAGGCGAGAGGGTGACAAGTTACGGCGTGAGGTGGCAACGCGCCAAGAGGCATGGACACCGCTGCGTTCCAGTGAGGAGGACACGCTTGCTTCGCCTGGGGGACGGGAGCACCATTTCCTTGCCATGGGGCTCAGCAGCCCAGGGAAGTCCTCCTCTGATCACCAGTACCGATTAACCAACGCCATCAATACATCGTTGATCGTTTGTCTCTCTTTGCAACATAGCCTTCACCGGGCTTCCTGGTCACTCTCTCCGCGGGATTTTCCTTCGTCTTACCGCAGCCACTTCTCAGCCCCACGCCCCGCAGCTCCACCAAATCTCCTCCTTTCTAAACAGGAGAGCAGCCCACATCTGCCCTGAACTCAGGGGCCACTTCTCTTCTCGTGGACACCATTCTGCAGGGATCTTGCCCCATGTCACAGCTCCAAAAACATCTTTGTGCCGATGACTCTCAAACTGATGTCTCAACACAGACCTCACCCCTGAATTTGGGTTCAGCTGTTCAAAAATCTTCCAGCCAGCTCCACTCGGAGTCTCAGAGGCATCTCAAAACCAAAGTGTCTCAAAGCAAATCATGACCCCTACACCCCACTGTGCACACAGCCCAGCACAGACACCCCCAGCTCGGTACATGGAAATGCCTCCTTCCAGGGGCTCCAGCCCCAGCCTTGAAGTCCTACGTTTATTTTCCACTCACATCCCTTGTGCACATCGTGTTAGCACTGCCTTCAAAATACATGTGGAACTTAACAGCTTTTCCCCTCTTCCAGCAGCCTGGGCCAAGCCACCAGCACCTGTCGCCGTCACTGTAGAGACCTCCTGACAGCGCGCCCTGGCTCCACGCGACTTCCCCAGCGCCTGCCCTCCATGCGGCAGCCGGTGATGCTTCCCCACGTGAACCATGCCCTGCTACCCTCTGCTCAGAAGCTCTTCACCTTGAGTAAAAGTGCTGTTGTCTCCGAGCGCCCTGCAAGTCCTGCTGCACACTAACCTCCTTTCCAACCTCGAGTCCCGGCAGCCCCTTGGCCCCGGCCACACAGGTTCCCACGCTGTTTCTTGGGGAGGAAAGCCAGGACGCTACTGAGGCTTTTCCACTGGCCTGAACGCGCTCCCTCGATGGCCCCACGACTGCCTCCTGTCCTACCGCAGGTCAGGCCACCCTGTTCACAATAGCCACGTGCTCTCCCTCCACTGGTTAAAACACATTTCACCCTGATTTTCTCCATTATTCTCCAAAGCCCTTATTGCCAACCAGCTTATCGCACACTGCTTGCCTTCTGCCTCCACTCACAACCATGCAATCTCCACAAGCAGAGTAGTTTCCGTCTGTTTCATTCATTTCCATATTTCCAGCACCTAGTAGAGCAGCTTGCATACCATAGGTGCTCAGTAAACATTTGCTGAATGAATGAATGGATGGATGAATGACAGGCCTCTTCTAAATGTAGCTTTGATTTGTAAGGGGATATTTCGGTTTCGGGTTTAAACCACTATCAATCGGAATTGCTAAACCACAACAAGATCATAAAATGAACTGCAAAATAAAAGGAGTGTTATTCCCACGTTGAAAAAATAGAATTAAAGTGACTCCCCTTCCTCTGGCACTGGATTCAATCCTTAACCTACAGAAGGAAGCTACAGATCTTTCTTTACAGAGAACCTCGTTGGCAAGTGAGTCATCACTCCAAGGTGAAAGAAAAATTAAAATGCATGAAGAAAAGAACAGCCATTCATGTTCTCAGTGATGCACCTCAATCTCTATATGCTGAAAATAAGCAGTCACATGAATTTCAGGGTATTCTGGGCTCAAAAGGAAAAGCTCAAAATCATCTCTTCTTTTAAAATTTTTAACATTTAAGAAGGTCAACTAGAACTAGGTATTTTGTTTTCCTTAATCTGCTTCGTTTGTTATGTCGTTATTTATTTCCCTGGAAAATCTTTCTTATATCTTGAATGTGATCATAATATTCTAGAATAATATCATCTAGTTCACAAAACAGTATAAAACATGAAACAACGTAAGCTATGAGAACAACATATGAGGAAATAATGCTATTAAAAACATGAATTAATATTTGCTTTATATTTTCTCAGAACTAAGGCCCATTTTGAGTTTTTGCAACATTGAGATGGTGCCTTCCACTGGTAACATGAGATCCTCCCAGTCTCTTCCTTCCCCAAAACAATCAATATTAAATTTAAAAACCGAAAGGAAATTGTGGTGATCACCTGTTTATTCCCCCATCGTCCTCTGTAAACTAGCCATTCATTTATCCACTTACTCACTATAGGGTTCAGGTAAAAGAGGATCAGTTTGGTTTCTCTAATCTGAAGCATTTCATTCAATCCTAACATACTTACTTCCAAGTTTAAGCCATTCTCTGCCTTAAGAAATGGTTCCCTACGTTATGAAATAAGGCATCTTCACTTAGTTGAATTACAAAAATCTTTTCTTTCAACTTACAGGATGCTTTAATTGTATTAGAATCTTCTAACATAGTTGGATATTTACATGTGAAATATATACACACATATACATATATAGACATATATAGACAGACAGAAAGATAGAAAGACAAGCAGATCTGTATTATGATAAAGCCCTAAGGGATTCTGCAAGTTATTTCCCTTTTTTTTGCTTCTTTTACTGGTGGGAGTCTTAGGGGTCAGAGAGGTGAAGTAACATGTCCAAGGTCATTCATGTAACTGGTGGCAAAAAAGAGTGGGAACAAAAATGAGAGGAAAAAGAGAAAATTGAGGCTCTGACAATATACACCTACAAGTGCCACACTCTGTATATGTTATATTCCATCACCATAATGAGGGGCAATTTCCCTATAGAAAGTAAAAATGCAAAGCCTTTTAGTGGAGAAAGTGTTCATCATAACAGTCTGGAGTGGGTACTGGCAGACTATTTCTGTAAAGGGCCAGACAGTGAAGATTTTAGGCTTTGTGAACCACGCAGTCTCTATTACAACCACTCAGCTCTGCCCTCATAGCTCAAAAGCACCAGCAGACGACACGTAAACACATCAGTGTCGCTGCATTCCAATAAAACTTTATTTGTAGTGGGCCATAGATTGCACACCCCCAGGTGGGAGAATTTCAAAAACTGTGATACCATTAGCTTTAGGAAACTTGACATGAGCACTGTTTATTTCTAGTTTTATAAACATATGGTTGTATTTTGTTGACTAAATGTTGGCATTACTGCCCTCATCTTAGAGAAGAGGAAATTGAGGACTAGAGGGTTTAGTTCACTAGTTCAGGACCACAGGGGGAGAGGGTAGGAATCACATCACAGACCTCTGAATATTTAGAATGTAAATGCAACTCCAGCCTTGGAGAAAAGCAGTTCTTTCTATTGACGATCGTATGTGGTGCTTTCAACAAAGGAAGATGGAACATTTTGGCTTTCAGAAAGATAGATTTCAGGTTTCATCACTTAACCTCTGTCTTTGAAGCCACAAATGACAAAGTAACAGACACAAAGGTTTGGTACAATGGAATGACTTTGAGCCTATGTTGAGTAAAGTGACAAGTAAAATCACTTATCACCCGTGGAGAAATGCAGGTCTATTATTGCACTGACGTGAAATCTCATGGGAAAGGACCACTTCTGCCTGTCCCGGGAGAAACTCCACCACTTTTTGTGAGGCCGGCTGCTTTAGGTTTTCAGACAACGTTATTTATTATAAACAGAAACCCATCTCTGCGTGTTAAAAGAAAAACTAGCATGCAAGGGCCATGAAGAGAGCAACCATTACACATAATCGTAAACAAACACACACGCACACACACACAGAGAAACAATGCATATTTCAAGAAAATGAATGTTGATTTTACTTTTTTTGATTTCTACTACTGATGTCTGTTGAGCAAACTTCCCACTGAAGTGCATCCTAGGAATACTTCTTAAGGTATGTAACTGTGATCATGTGCTGTGATATATTGCAAAAGAAATGATACAGCTATGTCGCAAATTTTCCAACAAAGTACAAGGTTGGTTCTAATAATATTTAAGCCTTTTTTTCTTTTCAGACTTAGCAGTTGGGATAATGTTCCTTTGCCCTTTTTTTAAAAAAAAAAAAATTCACTCTTCAGTATCTAGACACACAAGAACTCCCAAGTCTCTGCAAAGCTGCTGAAGCTACAACTGCAGGCAAATTCCCAGCTATTCGGTAGTTTGAAGACATATGTACTGCCAAGCCTTGCCCATTGCAAATGGCACAACCCAAGCAGCTGTGGAACAGAGTAGAGAGTCACGGGTCCCCGGGGAGCAGCAGGAAGCTTTATTTCCACGAGTGAGATCTGTTCTAGTTTTACTGATGCTCTGTAATGTATGCAGGGAACGACATCAGCGAGATGCTTATGTGCTATGAAAACAATGCCGTCGGCTTCCTTTTCCTTTGCAACACACACTACGCACGAGGAGAAATAGGGAGAAAAGGATGGATGAAGAACTTTGAATTTGATGGGAAGTGAACATAATAACTAAAAGATTATATGTTAGGTTAATGATAATTTAAGTTGTATTTTTAAATTCTTCTTCGTAAGATCCCTTACAAGTTTGCTATTTTGCAATGTCAAACTGATATTGACTAATCCTAGATGACCAAACAAATGTTTCCCTGCTTTTCGCAACATACTAAACAATGGATTTGGATTTTGCCTTATACAATCCACAAAATTGGAACTTGTCTTTGTCAGCTACCCGTATTGACATGCAGATGCAGTTTCCACAGCCAGAAGCAAACACTTTATTTGCAAAACTCAGCAAACTTGTAAATACTGTCTTGTAATAGGGAGTCACTACTTAGCAACACATATTTCCAGTACTAAGCATGCAATATATGTATTTTTAGCTCATTCTATAAATATCGACAATATCAAGAAAAGGTTAAACACCAATTTACTGGAAAAAAGTAAACAAGTGCGAAAGTATTTTTCTAATGGGACAACCCTCGCTCTAATTCGATCACTCACAAGTTTGGGCCCTGTGTTCGTCAGACATCAGTGGTTTCTCATTCTGATAAGTACACAATGACATAAAACCTGTCTAATGTGGGCAGAGCTAGGAAGGCATGCCTGTGTCCGTTACTACCTCTGTCCCATAGAGGAAGAAGATCAGGAATATTTAGTAATACGGGGATTCCTTTCATGATCTCACCTCATTTCTTTCATGATACGTGGACATTGAGTTGAACAAGAGTCACACAGCAGGCATTGCAGGGCTCCACCTGGACTCAATTGCAGTTTCCTGTTTCAGAGCATGTCAGCTCAACTTCTGAATGCTCCGCTTTACACCTCCATACCCAAGGCTCTGTCTGGGCTCAGGTCACAATGTGCAGGCCACATACGCCAGGAACGGTGGCAGACAATGGCTGAGGGGGTGGGGTTGGAACATCCCCCCAACCCCCTCCAGCAGGTGCTCTGGGGTATGTGCCCAGGGCAGCTCCCTGAGTGCCCCACAGAGAGGAGGCTCCAGTTGCCCACGGTGGTAACTAGGGAGAATTCACCCTTTAGTTTCTTCCTTCTCTCCCATCTAGCATCCTCTCTCACCAACTGTGTTCTGGATCACCTCCTCAGTGAACTACCCACACTCAAAGCCTTCACCTGCATCAGCTTCTGGAGGAGTCTACTCTTTGACTCTACCTCTGTTTTTGAGGAGTTGTGTTCCAAAACAGTGTCCCATGTCAACACACAGAGGACTGTGCAGGCATACCTACACCGTGTGCTCTGAGGCTTTCTGTGGCTTGCTCCAAATGGGATGGGATGGAAAACCTTAGGTAGACCCTTTTAGGTAGACCCTAGGATCTGGCCAAAGTGCTGGCTAGAGAGACATTTCATCCCAGCAGTGACCTTGCATATGGTGTCACCACAGGCAGAGATGACCATTTTCATGTTCCAAATAAAGAGACAAAAAGCAGAAAGAGGCATTAGGCATTAAGGTATTCAATTATTATTAACTTTAATTTTTAACTTTGAAGTCGATTTTCCTTCTCAAGTACCAGGAGGAAAGACGGTATAGAAAATTTAAATAAGTAAATATAGAAATTATTCCAAGTTCTCTTTTAGCCTTTCCGCTGCCAGCAAAAATGATTGATTTTACCCATTTTCTAATCATTCATTTCTGGGCAAAGTAAAAGTTAGCAATAAAAATATCCAAAAATGGTGTTTACCAGGAAGAGGAAAAGCATGAAATTCATTTATCAATCTATGAATAATTTAGAATTTTGTATAAAAATAGATATGTTGAGTCAGGGATAAATTATGGGAAAATAAATGAGTTAAAAAGAAATTAACTTCAATAGTAGCCAATACATTCTGGCAAACCACGGGCTAATTTTGTGTTTAAAAATAACCATAAAGAAGATAATGACAAGAAGTTTGGCTTAGCCATGAAAATCAGGATCATAGCCCATGAACACCAAGCAGTGAGACTAAACCAAATGAAACTCATTTTATCAGTTTTTTTTGTCTCATTTTATTTTTATTCACAGAGGTATTTATTGTAGATGGAAATAATTCCTTCCTCTTTCCCTTGACCTGGCCTTACATTATGAAGATTGGCTCTCTACCCAACCCAAACGCACTGGATAATTGCTCACTCTTTGCACAGACTCCTACCTTGAAGTCAGTAACTCTTTCTTAAAGCAATTTTAAACCACTGGGAGACTGGTGCAGTTTCAGTTCTGGGATGTAACGTGAATAAGTGGGCATGCATTGACTGAAAGTGCACCATTTTTGAAATGTTGCAGTCATCACTAGAATGTTTGTTATTCTATCTCCCACTTTTACAAATACTCCCAAAATTCACATTTCCAAATGTCTCCTTGTGAGGAACATCCCAAACGTTAGTTCTTGCTCTCTTGCAAGCAAGAGTATCTGTGCTGAATTCACAACAGATTCCAGGATGTTCCCAGTGAAGGTGCATCACAGAATGGTGGGGGTGCAATGGATCAGCCACACGGCAGAGACATTCCCTCCAGGGTACGCCTAGAGGAGGCTCCACCGCTAACAAGATGGGCCACGTCTTTCCCCACCTCCCTCCATCTCTTTGAACATAGAAAAGAGACTCACTGGGAAAAATGTGTTTAACAACTTTATTGAAATAGAATTTTCATACCATAAAATTTACTCATCTTACCTGCACTGACCAATGATCTTTGCTGTTTACTGAGTTGTATAAGCATCACCATTATCTGGTTTCAAGATGAGCCCATCACCCCAGTAAGAGCCTTCATGCCTTACTAGGAAAACTTAAAGTTTATTTTTCTGTGTTTAGTTTCTCTTTTTATTACTTATGTTTCATTTGTTCTTTTATACAGTGGAGATTAGTTGAGTGGCTACTGTGTGTATGGCACTGTTCTAGGCACAAGGGATAATAAATAAAGAAAAAGGAAAGCATAGCTGCACTTATAGAAAACACACTCATCATTGCCATCATCATCATCATCCTACTTGGATGCAAGGGGAAAGAGTAAGCAAGATTAATAACTAAAATACTCTAGTATGGCAAGATAGGTAGCAACAACTGACAATAAGAAAAATAAAGAATGGAACATGGGAGATGCAGGTTGGTTTGTTTACTATCTTAGGTAGGGTGGCCAGGGAAGGTTTTGCTGAGAAAGAGATGTTTGCACAAAGGAGGTGAAGGGCTCAGCCTTGGCCCAATCTGAAGGGAGAGTATTCCCAGTCTAGGACCTGGTGGTAGGTGCAAGTGTCCTGAGGCAAAGAAGAGTTTGGTACCATTCAGATACTAGCAGGGCAGCCCCCGGCTTGAGCAGGAAGACAGAGAGGGCAGCAGCAGATCAAGTCTGAGAGGGAGGAGGAGGTAGGTCTGTCAGGTCTTCATATCCGTTGTGAAGACCAGGCCTGTCCCCTGAGTCCGATGGGGGAGCTGTGGGACATGCTGAGCACAGAACTGGCAGGAAGTGGCTCAGATCTCAGGAGGATCACTCCTATTGCCTTGTCGTGGACACCACCAGGGAGGGTACCTGGACCAGGGCTGCCGTTAGGAAGCTGATGCGGTATTGCTGGTTAAAGGAGACTGCAGCCCGGGTAAACCCAGAGGGGCCTGGTTAGGGGACACACACGGGGAGATGAGTCTGACGGGATCTGAGGATTTGCTGTGGCTTGTAGGAAATGACTAGAATCAAGAATGACCCCAAGGTTCTTTTGTCACAAACTACTGGAAGAACAGCATTCCCAATTCCTGAAATGGAGACGACTGAGAGAAGAGAATGTGTAAGGGGCAAGTCCTACATTTACTGTGGGATGCCCCTACTTCTGGAAAGGGTGCGATCATTTCTACGTCACTGTGGTTGCTGTGCTTGCTGTCCCAGGCTCTCCTAAGGAGTGGCTGCATGTACCATACGGAAGGATACTGACCGTCTCACAGGGCTGCAGTTGAGAATCATGGGTAATAAAAGAAGCTAAAGACACACCACTGACTCCATTTCTACCTCTAAACTTTCTCAGCAAGACACGAAGGATCTCATTGGTGTGATGGACTCATTCCCAAGCCAGGTGATTATTGCACAACTCAGTAAATACTAAAAATCATTGGACTGTACACTTAAGGTGAGAGAATTTTACGGTATGACAATTCTATTTCAACAAAGTTGTTAAACACATTAGGGGAAGATGTGGCCCATCTTGTTAGTGGTTGAGTCTCTTTTAGACATATCCTGGAGGGAACGTCTCCACCACTTAGCTGATTCATTATACTCCTATCATTCTGTGATGCTCCTTCACTGGAAACACCATATAATCTACTGTGAATTTTGTGCAAACACTTTTGGTTATAAGAGGAAAAGCACTAAAGCCTGGGCTGCTCCTCACAATGAAACATATGGAAACATGAATTTTGGGTGTATTTGTAAAAGTAGAAGAGGAGAAAGAACAACATTTTAATGATGACTGCAATATTTCAAAAAACAGCACATTATTATTTAATAAAAGCCCATGTAACTTTGGGGAGTACAGTTCTCATTCTAGACTGTGAAGTTGCTGAGATACGCTAGGAAGTGCCCAGACAGCATGACCTTCCCCTTTTCAGTTAGCACCTTCAGGACCAGCCCTGGAGTCTGTCAACAGACCTCAGCCCAGATCCTAAAGATCTTGTGATAGCAATGCTCTGGAAGGAATCCTGAGAGCAAGGCCACCCTCTCCACCTCCACTAAGGAGGACGAGCTACAGCTCTTACAGGTAATTAACTCCACATCTGTCCCTAGGGGCTGGGGACCACTCTGTCTGATGTCTGAATTGCAGGCTTGCTCTGAGAGCACCAGCCCACGTCCTGCCGGCAACTGAACAGATGGTCACACGTTTTGACCGCAACGTGTCTGGATTGCATTTGAACCATGAAACCCAAGGTGAAGAGTTCTCAAGCCACCTCCCAAACCACTATTAATTATTGATTTCACTTGCCTCTCTAAATTGTCAGACCAGCTGGAGACAGAATCTTAAGGCAAAGTTTGATGTCTTGATTTATAATTTCACTTTAAAGCTTGCTTAATTAGCGTATTTGCCTCCCTGACAAAAATAAAAAGCAATTTTCCCTTTTCTTACAATGCTTTTTGTAAAAGAAAGTTAAAGATCTACAAGATGCCCTATAATAAAATCCAAATATTAAATGATTTTGATTGCAAGTTTTCCACTCGACATTTATGGTTATACAGAGAAAGGGGTAGCAATATTCCCTAGTGAATGATGGATAGACTATCTGAGACGCATATGTTTTTCCAGTCATGGAACAGAAGCTGCAATTTATAGCAGCCAGTTTAAACCCTCTCGTAGGAAGATACATGATTGATGTTATAAGTCTTACATTATTCATTAATATCACAATGCATTTTGTTTAAGTTAAATCTAAATGAGCTTCCACATCAGAAGACAAGTCCTGATTAGTAAGTGGACAACATGATTAATCTGTATTTATGAAACCAGATCTTGGTGGTTAGCCAAGCAGATATGTAATTAATTTGGAAGGTGCAAAACCATATGGACATCATTGGAGAAATAATCCTGAAATATTATTAATATCTGTTCAGATTATGTACAGACTTCAACTGTACAGACTAAACCAACCAGAAATATAGTATAGTATTCATCTGATTCCACAGAGATTTTAAAATAGCAGTGAAATAGGAACCGAACAAAATTATAGCAATCAATTTTGATCAAATGACTCAGGAGGGGTTTAAATTGTGGATGTTATGAAACAAAGTAAGAGGTAAATTCACACTCGATTTAGTAATCATTTCAAGAAAGGCTATATCATCTGGTGTAGATAAAATTCAGTCTTTCCCTTTGAAAATTAATCAAACGGTGCTTGATGCAGAATACCTTTAAGGAAAAGCCCAACAGAAGTTGATAATGGAAACCCACCCCCACTTCAAAGTTAAAAAATAAAAAACGCTTATATTATCTGCAGTGACACCTTGCAGGTAAAAGCCCAGTGATGCCCTTCCCCATCAATTTACAAGGTCCTTTCAAACACATCTGGTCCCACGCTCTAAGGACAGAAAACCTCCTGCCTGCTAACCATACATGTGAGCACAGAGACAAAGACTTGGTATTCCACGTGTGCCCGGGAGCAAGGCAGCTGTCCGTGTCCGGCAGGGCGGGAAGACTGACCTTTGGAAGAGCGGAAGTGTTTGCTGGGGGCGGTGAAGCCGCGGGTCCCGTGGACGTTCACAGCGGCCACTCGGAACTGGTACCACCTGCTGGGCCTTATGTCCATCAGCTGAACCCTCTCGTCTGTGGTCTGAGGGGAAATGTCACAGAGCACAGGGAACATTCCATTTTTATTCTGACATGTGGGTTGAATCTGTTTTTAAAAATACACTAACTTGTCAGCCGACGCAACTCTGGGTTGAAGGCTTGTAATGCCCAGTTACAGAGGGGGCAGTTGGGGATCAAGGAACCACCGCTGTTTCACCCCAAAGAACTAAACATCTCTGGAAATCAAAATCTTGTGACAGTTTCACACACACGGTGGCTCATGACTATAATCCCAGCACTCTGTGAGGCTGAGGTGGGAGAATCATTTGAGCTCAGGAGTTCCAGACCAGCCTGAGCAACAGCGAGACCTGGTCTCTACCAAAAATAGAAAAATCAGCTGGATGTGGGGGTGCGCAGCTATAGTCCCAGCTACTCGGGAGGCTGAGCCAGGAGGATTGCTCAGGCACCGCAGTTTCAGGTTGCAGTGAGCTATGATGATGCCACTACACTTTAGCCAGGGTGACAGAACAAGACTCTGTCTCAAAAAAAAAAAAAATATCTGTGATAAATTCTTGGGCTATTTTTAAATCTGGTGACTAGATACAGCATTTGAGGGATTTAATCACTAAAGAATATATATGTATAGTCATCATTACATTATAGACATGAAGATGAAATCGTCTTTAGATTATAGGAAGAAAATGCCCCTTTAACTTGCATGCCAAATATAATTCTGGAAGTTAGGTATAAACAACTCACATGCTTAAAGAACACTAACAATTTCTGAAGGTAAATTGTAACCCAAGACACTACTTTTTTTAAGTTTGAGCAAATCACTTAACATCTGTGATTTTAGAGAGTGAGATGTGTTAGTATATCTTTGTGCAGTAAAATGCCCAGAGAAAAAAGACACTTGGAAGGTCAGTAGGTTTCGTCGTCTCTACTACCACCGTCCCAAGATATCAAATAACCTTAACCATGTCCATGCTATAGACCTGCTTTCAACAGTGTTCTGTGTTTTGTTCTTATTTGCAGATCTGAACACCTTCGCCTTGAATTGCAAGGAATAAATACCTGCAGTCCATGGCCTCACCTGCACCTAGTGCCAAACTCAGCTTGGCTCTGTGGAGGAAGTTGGGGACACAGGATTAAATTCAAACCCTCGCAAACCTCTGTCTATGATAATTTATAGAAAAGGACTATCGCATTTACACCGATATCCAAAAGGACCTAAACATTTCTGAGATCAAAGGAAGACTATGAACTCGTAAACTGGGCTCTCTACTTGATTTGGCACAGTTTGAGACAACACTTTCAACTGGCTTCACCTTGTAGAGTTTCAGCTGTAAATTTAAAAAGCTTAAAGTCAGCATGACATCCCCAAGCATTTAGCAGACAAAGGAAGGAAGCACTATGTGTGGCATTAACCGGCAAGAATAACAGCTACAATAATTCAGGGGCTTTCCTCTTTCCAAAAAGAGGGGATGAAAGAGATGAGTTTATTGTCAGTTACGTTCGTAAATCTTTACATACTTTGGAAAATTTACAAATGATTCTGCAGTACCATTACTTATGGGAGCAGGCCATGTATGTACATCAAATGCAATGTTAGGCTGTTTTCTGAGTAACTTTATGTTTCATTAAAGCAATTTTTCTTATAAAATAGATATAAAATACAACTATTAAGTTTATTTGGCTAAGTATTTTTTCTAATTTAATATTAAACCAATTTAGTATTGATTTCTTTTACATCGAACGTCTTGTTTATTTGGGAGTTTTTATTTCATTTTGGTGTTTATGTCCTTTGAGACACTACAATTGAGAAAATAACCAAATTCTTCTTCCAAACACCTAAATGCTGAAATTTATTTTATATTTACTGAAAAAAAAAATGGAAATCTAGTCCTTGGAGAAAATGATCTGATCAATTTAAGGTGAGAATTTTTCCCTATAGACATAAATGTGGAGAAGGCATTTTAGTTGTTGAAAAGCGTGAAGCAGTTTCACATTGAGAATTTATTGTGTTTTTCTATATCCATGTAGTTTGTGACTTTTTTCTTTTTCTTTTTTTCCTTTTTTTTTTTTTTCTTTTTGCAGGTGGTAGTCCATTTAACAGCTCTTAAAAAGAAAGAAAATATTTTGCTTTTCTCATCAACAGGACAGGAGAGGAGGAAGTACTGTTAAGATAAACTCTGGGAGTTTTGCCATCCAGGTGGTGTATCAGTTTTTAAGTTGACTAAGATGAAGAAGAAAGCACTTAGCAAAGATTTATGAGCTGTTGGCTACTTCCCACTATGCAGTTTTGTGATATGAATCTTGCTCCATGCTAGCAAAGTCCTTGGGTGGAATAAAACTTAAATGTAGGAGAAATAGAAGAGATGCTGTGCAGATTATTAAATATCGCATTAACCAGTCCTAAGAGTGTGGCATTTCCCTGACTCTGGTTGGTATTGAGTTTAGCTAAAGGAAATGTAGTTGTTGGAGAAAATAAATGTGAACAATCAGATTACAAAATTATCTCCCTTTCATGTGTTTTTTGAGCAAATTAAGCCAATAGTCAAGTTTCTGGGTGTATTGGTTTATATCTGTAGTCCTCATTCCCTTTTAAGCAGATAAGCAGGATACTAATTCCACATGTGATTAAATTATCATTGTAGTCAAGCTGTTTTGAGGCACAGCAAGTTAATTTTTTGTAGGTGTGTAGTAGACACTACCTCACGGGGGAAACACAAAATTTATGAAGCACTTACTTGGGCCACTGTCTGCCAGTGCGTGGCATCGTCTTCACTGGGATGGATGCCGTAATTCCACCTTCGCTGGACCACGTAGATCACAGGCTCAATGGAAATGTTGAATTTCGAGGACCACTTAATCTCCAGCTGCCCAGACTGAAGTTCTGTAAATCGTAACTCTTTCCTGGGCTTCAGGGGGACACCTGCAACAAAACCATGTCAATTAAAATAATCTGTGTGTGCCGTAGACGGAAGTAAAATTTGAGGAACAAAATCTATGAAGAGACAGATCTCATCGGCTGACAACTGATATTCTATTTCCCTTCATAAAAGTGGGCTCTCTCTCAATGCAGGGTTTCGCATCTGAAGCCTCTGACATTGAGTTCAGCTATTAGCCCCTTCTCTTTTAGCTTTTCCTTTTCTTTCTTTTTCTTTTTTTTTTTTTTTATGAAAGAGGGTCTAAATTGATAGCTGATTCTGAACAAGTGGTTTTCTCCCTCGTAATCCCTAGAGCAATCGTTTCACGTGCACTCTTCTGAGTAAATCATGTTACCAGGTTGCTTCACTTGCTATCAACATGGAATTCACACGAGGTGATAGTTATAAAGAATTTCAAGTCATTTTTCCCATTTTTAACACGCTCCATTTCTCTTGATATATTCTAGGTTCATTATAACATGGTTCCCAGGTTTGACGCTCCCTCTGTTACAGGGGGTTTTCCATTTAAGGAAGAAATTGCAAAGCTAAATCTGTGGAAATATCACAAGACCGATTTCCAAAGCATAAGTGTTCTAGATTCCCCAGTTGATTGCTTGAGCGTTCCCCTAAACATTTCATGGTTTAAAATTGGAAAATGACAATGTTTGGTTTTGGCATGAGTGAGTGCATTGCTTCAAAAGTTTCACGCAGGTGTCTCATTTTAAAGTAGTTAATCATTCTGATTTCTTGCAAGTTGTCTGATGACTGAAAGATTTAAGATCCACAGTTCAAAATCGTAGCCATTATAGAAAGGGAATTTTAAAAGAAATTTATAGTACAAAGAGGATATGTAAAACTAACTGATTAGGTAGAATCTATGGCACCATGATATTGAACGCCATCGACACCTAGAACGAACGCATCCTCATTAATATCATTTTCTGTGGAGAATGGGCGTTTGCCCAGAGCATTGAAAACTCATTTGAAAGGCTAGTTCAGAATGTTCTATTTCTTTTTCCATTTCTTAAGTTTAAACAGAGAACAAACTGGAAAAATTGTCAAACATCAAATGTAAGTAATATTTTATGCTTGTTGGTGACATGGCTGAATTTCAACTCGTTTCATTTTGATCTGAATGCATGTTAAGTCTTGTTTAGGAAAATTTTAAAGTTACCAAATACGTAGGTGGATGGGGTTGGATAATTTTTAAAAAGCATATTTATGTATGGTCAAAACTCATTGATTATTTAAAAATATATATTTTCTAGAGAGCACATTTACCATGCCTACTGAATTCTGCATTTTGATTTGCTGGTGGGTTACAGCTATACCTTGCCCTTTAGTGTACCCTAAATTTTCACCATCTGCCTCTCACTGGGACTCTGTGAATTGGGTGAAGGGTTAATTATCTACATTTTGAACAGGAGATAATGAAGTGTAAGGAAGATTAAGTAAGTTAGTTGCCTGGAGCTATGATCTGATCTCTGGTTTCTCTCTGAATTCTCTGCTTCTTTGTACATTTAAAATTAGGAAAACCCGCAGGGATAGGTAGAGAAAAGAGGTGATTTCTGATAGATCTACAAAACCTTGGACATTCTTATTCCAATGTCAACTTTCCTGCTTGGCTTGGAACTTCACTAAGCCAGTCTTTGGCTCCTGTTCGGCCATGACACGAATTTCTTTCAAGCTTGTATCATAGATTTTCTTCTCTGTGCATAACCTTATAATGGGGGTTACATTAACTTTGACAGCTAGAATATTTCTGCTAGGAAGACAATTTTCTAATCTATCTCCAAAACCTACCTAGGCTGCAAGCTACCCTCTCTCTCTCCCTGCTGAATTTCTCTGCAGAAATTCCATCTTAAATTCCTCTCCCCAAAATATGCGCCTTCTCCTGTGATATCTGTCTTCATGACAATTTTGTTCTTTAGGACAGCTAAGAGATCTTAGAATGTTTTGTGATTTGTTCTTGAACCCACCGACATCTAGTTGCTTTATTGCACAGTACATTTTTAGGGATTCCTGAATCATTCTGTCTCATGGTGACCACTCCATGTTACTTCCCTCCTCGTCTACTTTCACAATAGCTTTCCAACCCATCTACAACCCAGGTGTACTCTGTCTCTTTTTGCTAATTCCCTCTTCTTGGCATTCTGTGGTTATTTTTCTAAAGTAGAAGCAAGATGCTCTCCTTCAGCTTCTCAAACCCTTCAATTGCATCCCATTCTCTATAGGATACAGGGAAACCGACCTCTCCTTCAAGGTATCCATCTTTATCACAGGCTGCCATTTATCTTTCAGTTTATGTCCTGGCACATCATGCATTTTCATCACAGATCCTATCTTTAAACCCAGCTCTCCTAGAAACACACTGCCAGGTACTTCATGCTACCATGGCCTGTTTATGGCTATTTTTTTTCCTAATCTGAAATGTCTTGCCTTCTATTTTCTGACTGCAGAAGCCTGAATACTTCCAGGCTCAGACCAAAAACCACCCCTCTGTGACACTTTCCCTAAACTTCCCAGTTGGAAATAAAGGCTTTATTCTTTTGTCCCTCTTCAATGTTGAGCCTGTAACTGTCAAGACATGCATTTAACTGCCTCTTGCTTCAGCAAGCTCATTTAATGATGTCTGTCTTCCCCACTAAGCCACAGCCCCCAGGGGTCAAAAACCATTTCTCCTTCATTCCTGCACTCACAACGTCCCAGGACAGAAAGTTTTGCAATAGCAAATGTTCAGTAAATTTTTGCTGAAGGAATAGCCTAACTCACTTTCTTATTCTCCACTCTTGAATGAATCTGAGGAAATAAGAGAATACTGGAACATTTATGCAAACCTTTGAGGCAACGGTAAGCCTCTCCCTGCTTGAAAGTCACTTAGGGAGTAAAGAAAACATGACACGTTTTCTGTGTTGCCTTCTTAATCACATATTCTTTCAAGAAACTTGGATTTCTGTTTTCTGTCATGGTCATATTACTCGCATGTACATTTATTTACTCTTTTTAAAAATCAGTACAAAAATTTTTATAAGATAGAACACTTTATTGCACTGACTTTTCCATTAAAAAAAGAAAGAGACCATTTTCTGATAGGATGGAAATCCCAAAGTTAATTGATGATTGGTTTTTATCCAGAAGTGTCAAGAGGAAAGCCAACAAAATTTTTTCAGAGTGATGAAAAACCGATCTCAACAAAATGATTATTTTGTATTGTTCCTGTATTCAAGGTGGGCAGGAAGGTGCTCAACACATAGTTCTTCTGAGGGCTCATGTGGATACAGGAAGAGAGAGTAACCTCTGAGAGCATGTCACAATTCACTCGATTTTTTTGTGTGCAAGCTAAAGAGGAGATGACCAGTTCTTCAAACTCATAGAGGACACTCTCTGAGACATCAAATCCGCCTTTCTCCTTGACTTTCCAATGTATGATCCTCTAGAGTAAATACAGCTACAGTAAATACTCCAGCAGCCAAAGCAACCTGAACTCACCAGGAGCAAATCCAAGCATCCGAATCCTCTCACTATAAGGTTTTAATCTTGAATATCATTCAACCACCAAGAGCCTTTATGGAAAATAACGAGCATCAGTGTGCTGTCAGTTCAAATTTCTTCGTTTAAAAATCTCTTTAATTATGATGTACCCTGATCCTGCAATTTGCATGTTGAGAAATGGTCCATCTGCTTTGCATTAAGGTCAGTTGGCTGCCTTGATTGGAAGTAACTCCAGCCTGTGCTGTAATTGTGTGCAGGTGAGGCTCAGCCCCCTCAGACCTCTGCCGGCACTGCCTGTGCTCACGGTCCTCACTGGCCGAACCAGCATCCCAATTGCATAACCAGATGTGTAGACTGGATCTCTTCTCAATGTGTTTTCTATTATGTAAATGATTGGAATTCTTTTCTTTTAAAATTATTTTTGAACAAATGAGTCATCTGAAATCTAAACTAGTCTGTTGAAAAATTCAAAAATGTTATCATATGGCACCCCACAATATGTGACAATAGAGGTCCATTTTATTTTATTTTTTTTAAGGCACAAAAGTATTCTGGTGAAATCGAAAGAACAGAAACCCAGCGCTTTAAAAAAATGTTAAATACATATCAATAGAAAAATCAGTGAGGATAAACAATCAGCAGGTATACTCATGGCGAGATTTTATTCGTGTAAGTTTTTTGTCATGAGACTAAATGATATAAACATGTAGCAAGATATAATGTCTTAGTGATTCAATAATTAACCACTACTTAATATCTCCCATAAAGATGATCAGATAATCTAGAAATTTGTATTTACATCACATTAAAGCTTTGGGTCACTAGAAATTTATTTATGAGAAGTTTTATCAGTCCATCTCCAGAGGCCTGAAGTTTAAATATTTTATGAGTTAATTGTGGCAATATTAAATCAATTCCATTTCCACATCTTTTTGAAAACAAACAAATTGACACACAATTAATTGTTGGTTTATCCATGGCAAAGGGAAACTATAGGTAACTGAAAGCCACAAATTAGTCTAAATCTTTAGGTTTGTAAAATTTTTCAACTTTTCTCCTTCCCTGCCCAAACCAATTGCCACAGTTGGAAACCAAGAGAGGCAGTAGGATTTATCAGTAAAGTAGTAAAACATATCACCTTCTGGCGAGAAGACTGCCCACCAAAGCTATAAAATAGATATAATACAGAAAAGAGAAGGAAGCGCCCCAAAATGCAATAATTTGTGTTCTACCTGTAGAAGACAAGCTTCTTAAACTTTCCACAGCTATATTAAGGTTTGCATTTCATAGAAATAGCTCCGAAAGGCATCTCCACTCACGTTAATGTTTTCAAGTCTTCTATTTTGCTGCTAATAATTTTATTTAAAAAGTGAAAGAAAGGGTCTCTGTTGTTTGTTTTAAATTATAACACTAATCTATAAGGTTAACTCACAGGCATCAGCTAAGAGCAGTTCTAACAGCATAACCCAAATTCAAGGCTCAATTATAATGGGGAATTTTGCTGATTATCTTTTCAAGACACCCATTGTTTTAAAAAACTCAAGTTTCCAGTACATACGGCTTCTGTTGTACCTTCCATCTGCCCTTCTACAAACATGGCAGACCAAATAGAAAGTATGTGTGTGCTTTCCTAATTAAAAATAATTAATTAATCCAATAATTGATAAAAAGAAAAATAGTGCAGGGGTTGGGGCATAACAATTTATTTCAAAAGTTAAGAAAATGATTTTCCCACTTACAGGAGTACTGTGTGCAGGATGACCTCAGTAAGGACCTCTTGGACTATGCAGTGGTTGGTGTCATATTGACCTTTGCCCCCCAACTCCCATTTTGGATCATAGAAAATGCTGGGCACTCCATAAGTGTTTATACAAGTGAAATGTATCAGTACTTGTCAATTTAAGTGACATCAGCCCCCTTTAAACTGAAACGGGGGAAAACGTTAAGAAAATGCTCTTTAGGAGTTTCAAACAGCAACTATCTATGCAACAACACTTTAATCAGTAAATAACTAGTGAATAACAAGCTCATGAGGAACTTACAGGTTTTCAATATTTGTCCAGTTGAATTTGGTTCTCTATAACATACACTCTGTATCTAATTTAAATACTTCAACTCTACAGTGTAATTGACAATTAAGTTCAATGAAGAACAATCCCACATAATTCATTAGCCTAAAATGACTTATGACCTGTGATTTTATTAAATTAAAAGTATTCTAGGCCGGGCGTGGTGGCTCATGCCTGTAATCCTAGCACTCTGGGAGGCCAAGGCGGGCAGATCGCTCAAGGTCAGGAGTTCGAGACCAGTCTGAGCAAGAGCGAGACCCCGTCTCTACTTAAAAAAAATAGAAAGAAATGATCTGGACAACTAAAAATATATATATAGAAAAAATTAGCCGGACACGGTGGCACATGTCTGTAGTCCCAGCTACTCGGGAGGCTGAAACAGTAGGGCCCAGGAGTTTGAGGTTGCTGCGAGCTAGGCTGACGCCACGGCACTCTAGCCCAGGCAACAGAGTGAGACTCTGTCTCAAAAAAAAAAAAAAAAAAAACAAAAC
>CAUYSK010053287.1:0-29196 GCA_963575035.1 Avahi laniger
GGAGTTCGAAACCAGCCTGAGCAAGAGCGAGATCCTGTCTCTACCAAAAATAGAAAGAAACTAATTGGACAGCTAAAAATATATAGAAAAAAATTAGCCGGGCATGGTGGCGCATGCCTGTAGTCCCAGCTACTCGGGAGGCTGAGGCAGAAGGATTGCTTGAGCCCAGGAGTTTGAGGTTGCTGTGAGCTAGGCTGACACCACGGCACTCACTCTAGTCCGGGCAAAAGAGTGAGACTCTATCTCAAAAAAAAAAAAAAAAAAAAAAAAAAACAACTTTTTTTTCTTTTTATTGCATTGATGAAGACACTATCTGCTATTCTTAAAGAGGCAGTTAAAACCACCAGGCAAAGCAATAGATCATGTGGCAAGTTGTAGACTCTCTTAGCCAACAGTTCCCCTTTGATCTCTACCTCTAAGAGTGATCGAGGACAGGGTGCGTGGCACAGCTGCTCAGTAAGGTCTGCGTGTCTGAATTTACAGAGCAAACTCATCAGTCAGGATGAAGCAGGAGTGCAGATCAGACATAAGGTCAGTGGACAATGCAGGCAGCTTCCTTTTGTTATCACTTTCATTCCCTGTTAGTTTTTGCGAAATCAGAATTTTTAGAGGAAGACATCACCCCCCAAAACAAAAATTATAGGAAAATATTTACATATCATAAATAGGTGTATAATAGAAAAGTGTTTTCCCAAATCTGCGTGGTTCATTCAACAAGTATTTACCAAATTCTTGCTTCATATTTATTAATATTATGCTAAATACCCAAAGATACAATTAGATATTGTCCCTGGCTCGAGGGAGCTTAGCCATGGGTGGTGGATAGGCCCAGACGTGGGGTGGGCGTGCTCTGGTTTGGCTCACTTCTGAGATGGCATTTGGGCTGTCCTCTGAAAGGCTGGAGGACAGTCCTACCCGGGGAACAGAGAAAGGCACTCTGCATACAGAGAACAGCATGTGAGTTCCAAAACATCACACATATCCTATAAAGATATACAACTATTATGTACCCATAATAATTAAAAATAAAAAAAATTTTTTAAAAAGCGAGCTCTTTTAGAGGAGAACCTACTTGGGGGAGGTCAGGGGAGGCAAGAGGGGAGAAAGCCAGAGACATAACTGGAAATGAGACTAGAAATATTATATTCCGAAGGGTTTCAAATGACATGTTTATAACGTTGTAACAAATAACCCAATTAAAAAATGGGCAAAGAATCTGAGTAAACATTTATCTAAAGAAAATACAAAAATGGCCAATGAGCATATGAAAAGATGTCCAACCATCATTAGCCATTAGGGAAATGCAAATCAAAACCACCTCACCCCCACTAGGATGAGTATAACCAAAAAGATAACAGTATAAAGCTGATGTGTCTGGTTAGAAAAATAATAAGGAAAAAAAAAAGAAACAAGAAGTGGAGAAATTCAAACCCTCATACATTGCTAGTGGGAATGTAAAATGTTACAGCTGCTTTGGAAATAGGCTGGTAGTTCCTCAAAATGTTAAACATAAGATTTCCCATTTATGATCTGGCAATTTTCCTAGATATCTACCCAAGAGAAATGAAAGCATACATCCCCACAAAAACTTGTCCATGAATGTTCATAGCAGCATTATTCATATTCGCCAAAAGTGGAAGCAATCCAAATGTCTATCACCTCATGCAGAGATAAATATAATTTGGTATATCTATGTATACAATGGAAATTGTGCTATAACATGGATAAACGTTGAAAAAAAATTTAAGTGAAAGAAGCTAGTCACAAAAGAGCACACACTTTAATTCTATTTATATGAAATGTCCAGAAGAGGCAGATCTATAGGCATGACACAGATGAATGGTTACCTAGGCTGGGGAGGTGGGAAGACAGGGAGTGGCAGCTAACAGAGACAGGGTGTCTTTCGGAGGTAATAAAAATGTCCCCTGATTGATTGTGGTGCTGGCGGGACCACTCTGTAAATACACTAAAAACCACTGACTTGTATAGTTAAATGGTTCACCTGCATGGTATGTGAATTATATCTCAATAAAGCTGGTTTGTTTGTTTGTTTGTTTAAAAAAGAACTTAGTTTTGGTTCTGAAGACTACAGAGAGCCATTAGAGGTTGGGAGGCAGGAGGTGATGGCACCGAATTTGAACTGTGATTTAGAAAAGGCATCTGGGCAGTTGATGACAGGGAGGAAGACACTCAGGGAATGGGACAGATGGAAGCAGAAGTGACCAAAGTGAGGAAAGAGCCAGAAGATCCAGCACCCAATGGCTGGAAGACGCAACGCGAATCTGTGAGGTCACCGAATGGGGCGATGACCATGAAATAAGAAAGGCCTAGAGCCCTGAGGAGCAGTCATCTGGAAAAGAACCTTGAGACTGGGCACAGGTTAGAGGCAGTCAAGGAAAAGGTGGCATCAGAAGCCAAACGTGGAGAGGCTTAAAAAATGGAAGCAGCGGCCAACAATGTGACATGTTCCAAAGCAGGACCCAGAAGAGAACTGGAGGGGCCTTGCGTGCTGGCAGCTTGGAGGCCAGAACCAGCAGGCAAGTGACTGCAATGAAGATGACTTTTTCCTTTTTCTTTCCTGAAAGGGAGGGGCCAGGGACCAACACACCAGAATTAGCATCAATATTACCTTCATTAACTTCCTCCAAGGACCCTTAAGTATTTAACTCAAATATGAGAATCGGGGAACTGGAAAAATAGACTTACACACGAACTCCAACCCTCCCTGGTCTCTTCTCCTCTCATTTTCTCTTCAACCTGGCATTACACTTGGAGGAAAATAAACCGAAAACCAGTAGGGTCTTTTTTCTTCGTACTGAAAGAGGACAGATCTAAGGGAGAATCTATGCCGTTATTACTCCTTTAAAATGCTCCAAGACAATTTAAAGTTGAATTAAAAACTGCCCCTCTTGAAGCTCTTTGAACACTGGAGCTAAGAAAGAAAAAATAACAAATGAAATCAAATAAAAGAGTTTAAAGTTAAAAAAAAATAAAACTGCGTCAAACCGGATAACTGTAAAACAGGAGACCCTGAATCTAAATGACGTCGGCAAGTGAGATGCAAGACAGGCAGGCTCTCCTGGGCTCAGCTTACTTTCGGGCCTCTGCCCCATGCTATGAACACAGACAAATACCAGCTAATTGAATTTCATGGTCCAGCTGAATTGACATGTTTGTATAGATATGGTTATTTCGATTCAAAATCCAAGACAAATAGTCCGAAGAATAGTTCCTCAAAGGAACTGTTGTGATACAATGGAAATGCAAAGAAGGGATTTTAAAACCACTTAAAAAGCAAGGGGAAAATAAACATTAAAAACTTAATTCAAACAATAAAAGTGATATAAAATAAATATTATTTCTGCCCTTATTGAGTGCACATACATATATTTGACTTGACAATTCTATTTCTATGAAACATAACAAATGAGAAGTACAGATTCGTGTATGAGGTACATGTTTACTGTTAGAAATGTATAACATTTAAGAAACCTAAGTGTCCCCAAGTAGTATGGAAATAGTGTATCTACCTTTTCAATGGAATATGTGGCAAAAACAACATGTAAAGAGCCCAGAAAGAAAACTAACAAAGATCAACCGTGACGGAATTATGGGCAATCTCTGTCTCAATATTTTTCTACATTGTGCAAATCTACAACAAACCTCAGTTACTTTTGTGCCTGGAAGTCACACAGTGGCCACACAGCCATGGGTTGTCCCCAACATTCTGGCACTGCCTAGGAAGTCCCGAATTCAAGGGGCGAAGCTTAGAGCAATACCTTTGATTTTCTAGCAAAAATGCAAGATGGTCCTAAAAAAAAATCATGATCTTAAACTCTCCAATCACTGGAACTCTCAATTAGCAAACTGAAAACAGATTAAGGTGGGATCCCTTAAAAATAATGAAATGAGAAAAAACTTTCCCTACTAACAAATGTATTCAGGTTGATAGGAAGAGGAATCAAATTCTTTCCTGAATGCCATGTGGTTCAAATCCACTATTCCTCTTAAGATTCTATGCACCTCTTGTCTCTGGTATAGTTAAAAAAGGATCCCAACGTCTGAAAAGCTAGCTTTCAGATCTGGCTCTTCTGTTAGCTGTTTGACCAAGGCAAAGTGTGTAAGCCTCAGGATTTCAACTGGTGGGAGAATAATATCACCAGTACTAGTGTTATTCTGAGGTGAAATAAAGGTTAACACTAGCACCACTGAGTATATTCGAGAAGGAGAATGTTAGCTATTATGCTTACCTTAAATCATGCATTCTCAGTGAGGGTGATATTGCCCTCAACAGGGTAAAACTTGGCTCATTGTGGGGGGAGGGGTGGCCAAAAAAGTCTTATTCTATAAAGAGCAAGAATGCCCCTTTATCATCAGTTTCTCAGGAATGCATCCTAATAAGAGAAACATCGTGTTGTGCTGGAAATAATCAACTTAATACCATGCCTACACATCACATCATGTGAATGGATTCAACATAGTACTTGGTGTGAGGCAAATGCCAAGTTTTGCCTTTTGGAATTTTGTGAAATTTTTTTTCCCAGTTACAGGTTGAGTATTCCCAGTCCAAACTGACCAGAAGTGTTTCAGTTTTGAATTTTTTCAGATTTTGAAATATTTACATTATGCTTTTACCGGCTGAGCATCTGAGTACTTCCTTTGAGCATCCTGTCAACACTCAAAAAGTTTCAGATTTGGGGGCATTTTAGATTTGGGGTTTTTTGATTAGGGAGAGTTAACCTGTATGTTCAAGCCAAGGTTGGTTGAATCCACAGATACAGAACCTACAGATACCGAGGGCTGACTGTAATCCCAAAAAGAAAACAAAGAAAAGGGGAAATGAAAAAAAAAATAATTTCCCAGCAATGAAGTACATGAGTTTCTAGACTGAAAGAGCACATGAGAACCCAGCATACTGAATGGAAATGGATTCAACATAGATATTCCTCCTTGTAAAATCTTTATAAGACTGAAAACCAAAAGGACTTGTTCCCTTGTGAGATTCACAAGGGACTAAAAATCAGAAGAGCATCAGATTCCACTGGCAATACATCTATCAAAACGACACTGGTGGAATCCTAATGTGTTTGAACATATTGAACTGAAATTAACTCCACTAGGGGAATATTTAGGGCCAAGATTTTGACAAGCATAAGGAAAATATTGTACTTTTGTAAAAAGCTCATTGTCTTACTCCATTTGGGCTGCTATAAAATGCCATAGACTGAGTCGCTTATAAGCAACTATTTATTTCTCACAGTTCTGAAGGCTGGAAGTCTGAGATCAGGAGGCATGGCTGGGTTCTGGTGGGGGTCCTTCTTCCCATTCATGACCTAATTACTTCCCAAAGGCTCTACCTCCAAAAACCATCACCTTAGGGGTTAGAATTTCCACATATGAATTTGTCAGGGACACAAACGTTCAGTCTGTAACACTGAGCTTACAAGTGAGGCCACAGAGCTTGACGTTAATTGCCGAGGGTCTACAAACCCTGGCTCTGCTACAGGGCTATTTGGATGGAGATTATAAATCTTTCACTTTATTTACAACTAACAATTATTTAGAAAGTGAGATTTCTCTTTAATCTCTAGATACTGCATTTTGTAAAGCTGTGTGCTAACGATTGTGTTAAGTATCAAAAGAGTGACTGATAATTTCAGGGTTGCAAATCCATATCAACATTTATTGACATTTTCTTCACTCTATTTGGCTTTAGTTCATTAGTAACATCTTCAGTTTATAAAGGGGACTCATTTACACAATCAGTCACATACTTCAGTATCAATTATTCATCTTGGCCAGGCACGGCAGCTCACGCCTGCAATCTCAGCACTTTGGGAGGCCAAAGAGGAAGGCCTGGTTAGGGAGTTCAAGACTAGCCTGGGTAACATAGCAAGACCTCATTTCTAATAAAATTTTAAAAATATTAGCAGGGCATAGTGGCAAGTGCCTATATACCCAGCTACTCAGGAGGCAGAAGGATCCCTTCAGCCCAGGAGTTTGAGGCTACAGTGGGCTATGATCACGCCACCGCACTCCAGCCTGGGCAACAGAATGAGATGCTATTGCTGGGAAAAAAAAAAAAATTAAAAAAGTTATTCATCTCTTCCAATCAATTCTTTCAGTACATAATACTTGGCTTAAACAAACTAAGTTGTTCTCATGTTTTAAACAGTTTGAGAAATAAACTTAAAAATTGGGAATATTGAAATTCAAACCCAGTTATGTTTGGCAAGGTTCCAGCGAGCACATTCCTATCTGAAATATATATAAGCCCTGGAGTTTTTCTTTTAATGTGAGACAGGTTATTTTCTCTGAGATGTTTTGCCTAGAGAAGAAAAGATTAAAGGAAAGACATGATAAATGTTTTCAAATACTTAGAGGGCCGCCCTGTGGGAAAAGAAGGTGAGTTTATTCTGCGTAGTTCCAGAAGGCAGCACTGAGAACAGAGGAGAGCAGTTGGAGGGAGGCATATTTTAGCTCCATTGGAATAAACGGCTTCCTTTTATGGAGAAAACTCCCCAAACCTTCGAGTGTTTCAGCAGAAGCGTCTCTTGCATGGGGGCAGGCGCTTGGTTCAGACAGCCTCAAGGGTCCCTTCTACTAAGGCTTCTCGGTCCCAGATCTGGACTTTCCAGTTGTTCGATCACGGACGTCGTGTTATGGGTGCAATTGTGTCCCCCCAAATTCCTATGTTGAAGGCCTAAGTCCCAGAACGGAGGTACTTAGGAGACAGGGCCTTTGAAGAGGTGTTTACATAAAACGAGGCCATTAGAGAAGGCCCTAATGAGAAGAAATTTGGACACCCAGACACAGAAATGCCCACACGGAGGAAAGACCATATGAGGACATACAGAGAAAGCAGTCACCCTCCAGCCAAGGACAGAGGCCTCAGACCAAACTTGCCAACACCTTGATCTTGGACTTCCCAGCCTCCGGAACTGTGAGAAATAAATTTCTGTTTATAAATTACCCAGTCTACAGTACTTTGTTACAGCAGCACAAATGGACTAAGAAAGTGGCTAAAATAATTGCATGTGTCCATTAGTGGCTTAGTCACAATTAGAGAATCATTCCTCAGGGACCACCTCAGACCCTTCAAATACAAGGGCCTAAATCTTGGGGTGTTATGTGGATAAACTCATAGGCGACTAGTCTGTGCTCCTCCTCAGTGGACTAGAACATCAACCCTATTTGAGGGTGGACCTGAAAACCCTCAAATGTAGAGACGTGCAGATAAGATCTCTAACACTGACTGACTGTCTATAGGGCAAGTAGCTACGGCATTTACCAGTATCTTTCATCCTCCCTGGGCTATAGCCAATCCGTATTACATATCCTGACCTTCCAGTAACTCATCAGAACGTACACAGGAGAGAGATAAGATACCTGGTGGCCGCATTTATGAAGCTATTTGCCTTCTTCTTTCATCCCTAATTTATGTATTGAGATATTCTTGCATAAAATTCCTCCCTTGAATTTTTTGTTCAATTAAAGTAAAACTTCAAATCTAGAAAATGGCTGTTAAGATCAGATTAAAAGAAAAACATAAAAGTATTTTTACAAAAAGGCATAATAAAACTACCAAGTAGATTCCTGCCTGCTCAAGTTTGCTTGGATGCCTTCAACAGCTAATCCACTACTTGTTTTGAGCGCCCATATAACTACTAATGTTGATATTAGTCATAGAATTTCAGACGTGGGTGGGATGCTCATTTTACAGATGAAAATTGACTTGCACTGAGATAAAGAGATGCATTCAAATCAAAGTCACACAGAAAAATAGTGATTAAAACGATCTCAGCTGTGTGTTAGTGATTTGCAAAGGAGACGGAGGATGAATAGGAATCTTTCTCTCCTGTTTTCTCACCCTCCACCCACCCCATTTTTTTTTTTTAAGTTAGAAGGAAAAATAAAAGTTCACTGCACCGTCAGATTTGAATATAGTTCAGAGGAAAGCATCTTTGGCTGCTGATTAGTAAAAAATAAATCTGTGCTTAAGGATGAAAGCCACAGAATATGCGTACCAGAAATTTGTCAATGACATAAGTAATTTCAGAGCAACCACACTAAACATATTGCTGCGGAGCAGGGGGAATGAATTAAAACCAGTTCCCAGAAATTGCATACCATAGTACTTTTACCTAAGTTCAAGGCCTGTTTTGTGTGTGTTCCCTCCAGTTTTCAGAACATGGCAAAACAGGATACAGCTTGAGAAAATGTCATGCAATAATATTGTATTTGAAATACCAAAGTGCGTGTGAAGGGACCCCTCTCTTTGTCTGCTGAGAGCTCATATTTGACGGCATTACTAGGAACCCTCATTTAATCACAGGCAGGTCAGGGTCTGATTTCATGTTTCCAGGCAACACCTGGAATAGCCAATAGTCAGCACCTGTGAGAACCCAGCATGGTGCAGTCCTGAAAAGGATCTGGCTTTGTTAGCGCTGGTGCAGCAAAGGAAAGGGGGCCTTGGATAAAAATCTATAAAGCTGCGGCATTTAATCACGCAGGAAATGAGTTGATATAAAGTCAAAAACTAACAGATCCTCCACACCCATATGATTAAAAAGGTCATATTGTGAACTCTCACTTAAAACTGTGTATTCGTTTATGCAAATATTTGTTGAGCACTTATGATCTTCCAGCTAGTGGTCTGGGCTCAGAGGATTCAGCACTGAACACAACAGAACCTCCCTCCCCACATCCCACCCCCCAACCCCAAGAAATCTCTGCCTCATGATTCCTGTATTTTGGCAGAGGCGGGGTAAGAGACAGACCTCAAGTGCCAGACAGCAACAGCTGATGTGGAGAAAAATGAAGGAGAAATGGAGGGTAGTGACATGGGTGACAGGCATGTCTTCAAGAAAATACTAACAAGATCCCAATTACGTCACAAATCAAAATAGAAAAAGAATCCAATCATAAAAACATTTCTTCTGTGCAGAGAAATCAGCCTCTTGGTGAAAAACAGATATTGGGGTGGGACACCTTTTATACAAACCCGGAGCAAGTTTTAGGGTACCCACTACCCAGATAAAGTTATCAAAGGCTCAAAGTGAGGAAGAACCACTTCTAACTCCAGAACGGATTTTCTGCAAGGTAACGAGATCCACAGGGAGGGCTGTGATTATTTGGCAGTAACCTCTGACCCTTCCATATCCCAAAGGAACCATACGCCAGGAGCTGGCGGGTTCAAACTGCAAATTTAATAAAAGCAAAGACAGTGACATTAAGCACAATGAGAAAATTCTCCACAGGAAATTGTCCATAGTGTCACGTTTGTTACTGTATCTGGGGGAAAATATCCAGATATAGAAAAGTGGAATCCTGTGAAATATAAAAAATACACTCTGTAAAACTGCAGTCCCCAACCTCCAGGCCAGGGACCAGTTTTGGTCCCTGGCCTGTTAGGAACCCGATCACACAGCAGGAAGTGAGCGGAGGGTGAGTTAGCAAAGCTTCATCTGTATTTACGGCCACTCCCCATCGCTGACATCACCACCTGAGCTCCGCCTCCTGTCAGATCAGCAGCAGCATTAGATTCTCAGAGGGTGAGAACCCTACTGTAAACTGCGCATGCGAGGGATCTAGGTTCTCCCCATGAGAATCTAACGCCTGATGATCTGAGGTGGAGCTGAGGCAATGATGCTAGCGCTGGGCAGCGTCTGCAAATACAAGTTATCATTAGCAGAGAGGTTTGACTGCACAGAGACCATAATAAATCAGTGGCTTGCAGACTCATATCAAAACCCTATCAGTGAGTGGCACATGACAATTAAGCTGCATCTGGTGGCAAGCTTTATAGTGGCAAGTGAGAATCTTACTTCACTTGTAAAGCTGCATTTGGTGGCAGGCTTTAAATCAGAATCTGACACTTATTTTAGTCCACGCACGGCCCGCCTATTATTTTATTTACCACTTCTGTCCGTGCCTCTCTCCTGCACGGTGCACTTATCTCAGTCACAGTTTTGGTAAGCCCACAAGCTAACCCCAGCAAAACTGAGTAAAAAACAAATGTCACTGGAGAGCTTCTTTGAAAAGGGGGAAAGATCCAATGATGAGACAGCAGAAGACTCTGAGACTGCCAACAACATGAAGGCTGCATTTGAAAGAAAATACCAAGAGTCCTACTTAAATTATGGGTTCACACTTGGAGGTGATTCACACTCTCCAAGCTCACTTTGTATAATATGCGGCAACTGGCTATCCGACAAAGCCATGAAACCTTCAAAACTGCTGCGCCACATGCAGACCAAGCACCCTGCATTAAAAGACAAGCCTTTGGAGTTTTTCAAAAGAAAACAACGTGAACACAAGAACAGAAGCAATTACTGAAGGCCACCACTTCATCAAATGTGTCTGCACTGAGAGCATCATTCTTAGTGGCTAATCGCATTGCTAAAGCTGAGAAGCCCTTTACTATTGGTGAAGAGTTGATCCTACCTGCTGCTAAAGACATTTGCCATGAACTTTTAGGAGTGGCTGCAGTTCAAAAGGCAGCAAGTGTGCCTCTTTCAGGAGCAACATAACTAGGCGAATTGATGAGATAGCAGAGGATACTGAGGCACAATTATCAGAGAGGATTAATGAGTCACCATGGTATGCAATCCAGGTTGATGATTCCACTGTTGTTGACACCTAGGCAGCAATGCTTGTTTTTGTGCGATGTATTTCCAGGAGGGTGTGAATGAGAATATGTTATGTGCACTTTTGTTGCCAACCAACACCACAGCAGCAGAACTATTCAAGTCTCTGAATGATTACATATCAGGAAAACGGAATTGGTCATTTTGTGTCAGTATATACACGGACGGAGCAGCTGCCATTACTGGACGGCTTGCTGGTTTCACTCCTGCAGTCAAGGAGGTCACTTCTGAATGTGAGTCTATACACCGTGTCATCCATAGAGAAATGCAGCTAGCTGAAAAATGTCACCTGAACTCAACAACGTTGTTCAGGATGTGATTGAAATCATCAACCACAGTAAAGTACATGCCCTTAACTCACATCTGTTCACATAGCTCTGTGAAGACATGGACACAGAGTACACACATCTTCTCTTATACACAGAAAGGAAATGGCTTTCTAAAGGTAGAGCACTGGCCAGACTTTTTCAGTTATGAGAGATACTCCAGAGATGTCTTTTAGGAAAACAGTCACCACTGGCAGCACATTTCAGTGACACAGAATGGGTCACAAAACTTGCTTACTTGTGTGACATATTCAACCTTTTCAACAAACTCAATCTGTCACTTCAGGGGAAAATGACAACTGTGTTCAAGTCAACAGATAAAGTGGCTGCATTTGAAGCCAAACAGGAATTACAGGAGCGACAAGTGAACACTGGAATTTTTGACACATTTCAAACATTAGTAGAGATTTTGAAAGAGACTGAGCCAGGGCCTTCTTTCTCCCAGCTGGTGCATGATCACCTATCTCAGCTTTCAAAAGACTTTGAGCATTACTTCCCAAAGTAATGGGTCTTCCCACAAAAGACCCCCAAACTGGGAAGGAATGGATCCATGACCCATTTGTGAATAAGCCAGGTGAATAAGCTAGCACTCTGTCCATGCTAGAAGAGGATCAACTGTTTGAGATCGCAAATGACAATGGCCTTAAAATTATGTTTGAGACAACTTCAAATCTCCACATCTTCTGGATTAAAGTAAAGGTGCAATATCCTGAGATTGCCACAAAAGCACTGAAAAGCCTGCTTGCATTTCCAACATCCTATCTTTGTGAAGCAGGGTTTTCTGCAGTGACAGCAACCAAAACGAGATTACAGAGTAGAGTGGACATAAGCAACACACTTCAGGTGTCACTGTCTCTTATTACTCCCTGGATGGGACTGTCTAGTTGCAGGCAAACAAGCTCAGGGCTCCCACTGATTCTGCATTATGGTGAGTTGTATAATTATTTCATTATATATTACGACATAATAATAATAGAAATGAAGTGCATAATAAATGTAATGCATTTGAATCATCCCAAAACCACTCCCCCAACCCCTCCCCCGGTCCAGGAAAAACTGTCTTCCATGAAACTGGTCCCTGGTGCCAAAAAGGTTAGGGACTGCTGCTTTAACATGTTGGCCATATATTAAACAATAAGATTTGGTACTAGGGTTCACTATATATTAATACGAGTAAGCAAATGCTAGGTAAGTGCTTTTCAATGGTAAAGAATTTAAACATTTGTTACAGCAAAGGGATTTTCAGTGTGATATAAGAAAGAATTCCCTAAATGAGACATCAAAGATGTATGGAAACTCCTTTGGTGGAAGCTTTTTAAAACCCCTTTCTTTTTCTGGCAAATTATAGTATCATGTTCCTAAAGGTAAGGAATTTTCAATATCCCTTCCAAAGTTATAAGATTCTATTTTTAAGTACTGAAATAAAATCCTCCTCTAAAATTTATTCCGTTCTTATTGACGCAGAATCCAGAGACTTAAAAACTAAGGAAAATAAGGGTGATAGAAAGCAAACTATCCCAAAAAAAGGGAAACCAGAAACAGAAGATCTAGTTACACACACAAACACCAGAAGGAAGCCTCACTCCCCCAACATAAAACTGAGATATAAGAATAAGGAAAAGCAAAGAGCTTTGATGAAGGGGACAGTTCAGATTCCTAAAATGCACTTAAAATAACAAATCTAAAGACATTGAAAAAAAGCATAAATTATGTCTTACACTGCACAGTTATATGCACATAAAACTTAGTCTAATATCTCACAATAGAGAATATTATGAAGTTATAAAGACTGTGACAAGGATATTTTTACAGTTAGTTTCTCCGTTCTTTTATCTGCTGATCACTTTTCTCCTTGTTCTTCTTCCTTTCCCCAATATTCCAGGAGCAAATGGTCCTGAAACCATGTTCTCTTTTTCTTCCTCCCTTTTCCCTTCTCCCTTTTCCCTCTTTCATTTCTTACCTCCTCTTTGCTTTTACCCTTGCCTATACCTTATGCCTCCAGTGACAATCTTTAAGCACTACAGAGCCAATAAGTGGGCAAAATTGTGTCAATCATTTTCTTAGCACATTTCCTTCCAGCCACGTTATTCTTTCCAAGTTTCTCCTTATTTGCGAATCAATACCCATTTACCGCCTTTGCCCTATGCCTATTCTCTATAAAACACAATCACTCATTGCTTCAACGCAAGCTTTACTACTGCATTTTTATTTCTTTCGGAACATCAAAAAGCTGTAGCATTCTTCAGGAGCAGATCCCCTCTGTTGGAATGCTGAATGAACTGGAGACACAAATGAAAAGGATTTCCTCAGAGCCACAGTTAAGTATTGCAATAAATATTACAAAACTACTCCACCTAGTGGACTCTCAATCTGCTGTGGAAAATGCTCCACTGTTTCTAAAAGAAAAGTTTTAGAAACAAACCTCTACCACTCAGTTTCCCTGATACCAAATCATACAGCATTTGTACCACATGGGTCAGGAATTAAGAAAGAATCATTTTTTTGTGTGTGTGCGTTTTCTTTTTTGGGGGGTGGGGGCAGGTTTTTCGTCAATAAAATAAAGCTGAATAAAGACAAAGATGTACTTTCTTTAAAGATAAAGGAGCTATCTGCCAAGCAAGACTTTAGAGTTTTCTTTTAGCTTTAATATTCTTACTCTGTGAAATCCTTCATAAGGATTTTCTAACATAGCAATTACACAAAGACTTTATTTTTCCTACATGTGAAAGAATACAGTGGCTTCCTCAGAAAGAATGTAGTTCTCACAAGAAAGATAAAATTCAAGAAATAAGGTCTACTCTGCCATACCAACATGGAATTCACTTTTTTTAGGAGTTCAAGTGACATTTTTTTAAAAATTGAGAATGATAGAGACTTAGAAAGTAAATATGCTTTCATACTACATTTTTTAAAAACTACTAGTGGTGAAAGTATTAGTGTATTTTTGAGGAATCTATCAAATATACCAAAACCACAATATTTCCCATATCTTCTGTTAGTAAAATATACGTAGAGAAGAAAAATGTATGAACACATTGGAATACGTTAAAGAGAAAGAACCTGAGAAACAAGATATGGAAGAACCTCAGAAGAACTCAGCCAAGAGCCAAAAGATAATTTCAGAGCACTAATTAATAAGACAACATCACGGGTACAAATAAACTTCATCCAAACTTGTCATCCTCACCCAATTTCCTCATTCTCTTTAAACACTTCTAAATTTCACAAATCTGTAAGCTTACTTATTCACTCAGTATTTTGCCCATTCCTCTTCCAAGGCACTTCTGACCACTACTATAGCCTTCCTTTAGCCTACCCTCTAGAGGCTAGACCTAGACTCCATCCCCTTTGCCCCCACCTGTCCTACATGAAAAGAATCACCGATAAGCATATTAAACACTTGCTCAAGTCAATCCTTTCTTCAGAAGGACAGAGCTGTTTCCAATTTCCACTTATAGTTTTGCAATTTGACAAGCTTCAAACTGTGCCACCAAACACTGAGGCAAACACTGCTAATTGCTTATTCTCTCCCCTCTTCCTTAACAATTTTGTTCGGGGGTGGTTCCATCAACCGCACTGCCACTAAAGTGGTCAAGCAACCCACTTTTAGCCAATGAGGTCTATATGATAATGTCCTAGCTGGAGCTAAAAACAAATCTGTTTTCCCGATGAAAAGGGGAAAACTAGGCTACATGTGCCTTTTGCCTTTTTCTCTTTTTCCTGCCTAGAATGTGGGCTTAGTATCTGCATATGTGGGAACCTTCTGGCAAGATGAAAACCACCTACTAGGGAGCAACAAGAGACAGTCTGTACCCGATAATACTGCCAAGCAGCAACTGCAGCCTTGGATTATTTTAACTTGAAAAAAACAGACCTGTTCGTGCTAAGCCATGGTAGTAAGAGTGCTGTTGCGATTCCTGAAGCATGATCCTATCTGATGAAGCGCCACTGCACCTAGCCATCCCCTTTAATCTGGACACTTCCATGCTCAAACAGGCATATCTTTATTTAAAAACTCTCATCCTAAAAGGTTTAGCAATTTCTTATAAAGTTAAACACATGCTTACCATATGACCAACCAGTCCCACTCCCAGGTATTTGTTCAAACCAAATAAAAACATTTATTCAAAATAAAAACCTACACATGAATGTTTATGAAGACTTTATAAAGGCAGAATACTGGAAACAATCCTCAACTGGGAAATGGAGAAACAAAACTCAGCAATAAAAAACTGCTACATTCAACGACATGGATGAATCTCAAATGCACTATGATAACTACAAGAGCCACATACTGTATGACTTCATTTATGTGATGTTCTGCAAAAGTATGAATACAGGAACAGAAAACAGATCAGCAGTTGCCAGGGGGTAGGAGGGAGGTTGCCCATGAAGGGCATAGGGAATTTTTGGGAGTGATGAAACATTGTTCTATATCTTGATTGTAGTGGTATTTATAGGACTGTATATATTTGTCAGAACTATCCATTAAAAAAGGCAAATTTTACTGTATGTATAATATACCTTAAAATAAATGGGGAGGGTAGCACTTCACCTTTTATAGGAAGTGATAAAACAAACTGATGGTCCTACCCTCCCCAAAGACTCCAAGAACCTCTTGACCAAACATTATTCCTACCTACATGGCTAAAATTATCAGTTGCCTATGGTCTTATGGCCACCTCATGTACATTTATCTTATATCTCACATTACAGTGAGAATCTTAATGGCAAGAGTTTATTCTTGTCTATTTTTGTCAGCCACGTATAGCAAAATCTGCCTTTTCAAATATAGAATGTTTATCTCTAATTTTCAAACCAAACCATTGCCAAGAAGTTATTCAAAGATATCATTATGTCCATTAACATATATTCAAAGGCTGTTGAGATTATTTGCTAATATTAGAAAATTAAACTAGTCTTCTACCAAAGACTTTATGTAAATACACACTACCTAAGCTAGTTTTCATCTTCAAATACTAAGATTCTTCAAGTTTCTCTAGCCAGTGGAAAGTTTTTCCTTTAATCACTTGTTGCACAAAACCACAAGGGGGCAGAGTTCACATTGGTATAGAGAAAAGCTAATTTAGAAAGTAATGCATTCAAATACAGATCGATTTGGTTTGTCTTGGTGATGGTCTGTCCTACATAGTGAGAAGATGATGTTCAAAACCACAGCAGTTTAAATACTATTATTTACACTACTGATTTCCAATGATAATTATTAATCAGATCAACACATTTCTACCCAATTTCTCTATAAACAAAGGTAGAGTTTAAAACATGACTTAAAAATACAAGTCTCAGCAAGATTTCTCCAATCACTTACTTGTGTGTACCAAAATAGAATTACACCCATAATAAAAATACTCGCAAGCCCCATTTACATATATGAACATTTACAAGCATTCCCTATACCTATATCTATGGAGACATGGAATGTAAACAGCATGTAAAAGGTGGTTCTTACCTTTCTAAAGCTTATACTTAATTGAAGAATAAAATATATGCATACAAAGAAGTTCACCAACAGGGCCATAATAAAGGACATCTATCCTAAAGAGGCAGAGAGAGGATACAGCATTCAAAGAATAGCAAAAAATTCTTCTAGAGTGATGAGGAAAAATATCCCCAAAGAGGGCAGGATTTCAGCTGGGCTAAGAGCAGTGAGCAGAATTTCAAAGATAGAGAAGGTAAAATTTTCTAGAAGCAGCAGCATGAGCAAAACTAAGAGGGCAAAAAGGTCACAAACGCAGTGTGAGATATGATAAATAACAAGTCTCACTGAGAGAAAAAGCTCCTCTAAGTAAATAATGTGGAAATAACCAGAAAAGGTAAGTTAAACCCACATTGTAGAATCCCAACTGCCAGTTCTAAGAAGTTTTGTTTTTGTTGGCATTTTAGCTGATTAAAATAAAATCAATTTAATAAACTATTAAATTTTATACTACACAGTCACCTATGTAAGTAAGAAATATATGTATATTGGATATCTAATTTTGAACAAAGAATACGAAAAAAATCCTAAACTTCTCAGTAGTCAAGTCACTTCCTTAAGTCGGATGGCACTGCTGAATATTCACCTGCAGAGTACATCTCAATTAAAAAAAAAAGTGTGGTTTTCTTGAACAGGACTTAGCAACTGAGCCAGAGCTGGGATTTTGCCAAGCGGGGACAATGAAGGATGACGGAATAAAGGAACTGAGATAGAGACAAGAGTGGCTGAAGTGAGCCACGCTGGGTAGAGAAGTGAAGGCAGAAGGCGAGTGACAGAAAGAGACGGCAAAGGAGTTAAGGGATGGGAAGCCTCTATTACTCAAAGCCCAGGTAGAGGGGACAGTAAGCAGGATGGATGGGAAGTGATGCTCAAAGAGGACTGTGTCCAGCTGCAAAATCCAGGGTGTGGCCATGAAGGTAAGTGGCTGAAACTGCATGGTGGTGAAAGACCACGGAAAGTTTCGGTAAAAGGTGTTGAATGAATTCAAAGTATACACATTTCCCTTGCAGCATCTAACGTGCCAAGAGGAGGTAGCAAAGACGACCCCTCTTAAGAATCACTGGGGAGGTGTTAGAATTGAAGAGAGCTATATAGACATATGGCAGGAAGAACAGAGAAAGGCCAAAGAATAATCATCTGGAATCGCCATCAAGGAGGCCCTACCTATGTCACAAAAGCAGTCACTTTTTGTTATTGTTTTACGTGACCTTTCCATTGCAATCTGCACTGCTAACCATATCTTCCTTCTTGAAATTCTCCCCTCCACTGGCTTCCATGGCATATCATAGTCCTAGTTTTCTTCTTCTCTGGCTCCCACTCAGCAGTCTTGCTGGCTTTTACTCTCTATTAGACCTTTAAATGTTGGAAGACTCAAGCAAGGTTCAATGTTAGGCTACCTTCTCTTTTCCTTCTACTCTCTCTCTGTGGGGCATCTCTCCGCATTTACAGTTTCATGATTCAAAAACAACTATCCCCAGTCCAAGTCCCAATGTCTACTCAACATCTTCCAATATAATAGATGTCTCAGGATCTCCTCACACTCAACAATGTCCAAAATCAATACCACCAAACCTTGTCCTCTTCCCCATCTTAGTAACAGGCACCACCTTTCACAGAGGTACTCACACTAGCAACTTGGGTTCGCCTCAAAATTTCTCCCCTACTCAACCTCATAATCATTTAATCAGCAAATACTGCTCATTTTCATCTCCCAGATGTTCTATATTCACCTAGTTCTCTCCATCCCCACAACTGCCATCTTTTTAAAGCTCACCTCTCTTACCTATATTCACTTACTTGAACATGCCAACCTCTGCATGACTACTAATCCCTGCCTCCCTGTATCTTTCCCTAGTTAGTTCTGAATTCAGCACAACCTCTTTATGGCATGGAACATCCTAATCTACCATACTAGACTAGGTCTTTTCCTCATATATGCTGAGGAGGAGGAAAGAGTAGAGCATTGCGGGAGAGTGAAATAGCTACAGATAGAGAAAAACAGAGCTGTTGAAGTTGTTTGCCATTAATCGTGGTTCCATGTTTCCCAGTTTATACAATCACTTAATTTATATAACTACTAGAAATAAAAGGACCAAAGTTGGCAGATCAGGAAGTCATTTCAGACCCGTAGCCTTAAGTGAACTCAAAACTTCAGAGATTCAACAACAGTTTACTTAGATAACATCTTAGCAGCTTTATCAGTCGGTGCTGAGTAGTAACCACTATCATTCCCCTCAAGAGAATTAAACATTTATAAAAGGGGCTGGCACCACTGAGCTGCACTGACCTCCAATTGACCAAAGTCAGGACTAAGCAGTTGGGGAAAAAACCCTAGTGTCTTAGCAGTTAGGCCATTTCCATCCCATCTAGCAGGATACAATCTTCAATAACATCATCGTCAGTTCTCTAAAACCTACGTATCAGACAGGAAGTAGAGTTAACACTTCTTGTTTGATTATTCCCCTGTGTAAAAAAAGAAAAAGATACAACCAACAGATAAATTCTTCACTAAGTTGAACTACAATATTTCATGGTCTGTCTTAGTCTATTTTATGTTGCTATAACTGAATACTTGAGACTGGGTAATTATAAGGAAAAGAAATTTATTTCCTACAGTTCTGGAGGCTAGGAAATCCAACGTTGAGGGACCACCATCTGGTGAGGGCCTTCTTCCTAGAGGGGACTCTCTGCAGAGTCCTGAGGTGGCTCAGGGCATCATATGACAAGGGGGCTCATGGGAGACAGGTAAACTGGCTTTTACGAAAGACTCATTCTTGTGATAACTAACCCATGCCATGAATAACCTATTAATCCATTCATCTATGAACAGATTAACTCATCCATGAGGGCAGAGCCCTCAAGACCCAATCACCTCCCAAAGGTTCCACCTCTCAACACTGCTGCATTTAGGGACCAAGTTTCTAACATGTGAATTTTTGAGGAACACATTCAAACTATAACATGGTCCCAACTTCTTCAACTTCAAAGTTTGACCTTGCAATTGGCTAAGGCTCCCTTATCACTGCCAACACTGAGTCTTCCTACATGACATCATTTAACAGTAATTTAGTTAACAAATATTTATTCTTCGCATTTCAGGTACTGTGCAAAGCACAGCAGATTCAAAGATACCTAAAGCTAGGGCAAAAGATAATGTAATACGACAAATACTACTGTGGTTGCATTATTAAGCTATGTATTCACCAAGACATAGTAAATAATGCTTTAAGGTAGTTTGGTTCAGGGATTTGCAGCCAATTCACACACTTACACTAGAGTATGAATCAACTATGCCACTAAGCACGTTAGTTCAGTTGACATTTTTTTCCTTAGCAAAACTTTCTCGATGAAGGAAGTAATGTACTGATTATATTCTGGTACAAGCTCCTTACGATATTATAGACAGGCACTCTGGTAGCACTGATAGAGAGGAAATGAAGAGTAAGAAGAGAGTGACAAATCAGGAGACCTTTAGGCTACAAGATTAAGATTTTGAGATAGATTTTGAGATTAAGATTAAGAGATAAAGGGAAAAAGGCATTTTAGTATACATTACTCCAGGTGGCCTGGATTCCTTCATTTGTTAGCCAAAGATGCTCTTGAAATTCTATGATATCCACCAAATCCATGTTGACTGGCTTGACCCTACTTGTTTAAAATTAAATTCCTCCAACTGTCCCTTTACCTTCATCCAACTCTTTGCTCTGCACACAGTATTACTATCTGATATTTATACATACTTCTACTGAGTTCCATTTGTTCTCAGTTAGTTCTGAATCTTCATGTTAAAGCCTTAAAGGGCAGCACCGAACTTGTTCACGCCTGGCACATCACTCCAAATATAAGTGGATTTAAACTGAAAACTTACGCTAAGTTGAACAAAATACAAATGTAACCTGCTGCTCAAAAGAGTTTTAAGTAACTTTCTTGACCTTTAAGGATTTTTTTTTTATCTCAGATTCTTCTTGTTTTTTAATTCCAGGAAAGCAGTATTTGACTTTAAAAGTGCATCTGATCATTCTAATAGTTTTGTCTTAGCTTTCTGCTTCAGGATAAAGTAGCCTAGGTCTTTTCTGAGAAGACAGTAAAATAGTGCCCTAGTGTGATTTTTCTTAAGTATATTATAGCTAGACATCAATTAAACTTTCTTCCTTAATAAATGTAAAATCACAAGTCACATGGTAAAGCTCAAATTTCTTAAACTTTAATTACAGGAATGAATTCCTGATCTTTCATAGCTAGGACAAATATGTGTGTATCTTGTTCACACTGTACCCCCTTTGCCTAACAGATAGCAATCATTCAATAATTTTTTGTTGAAAAAAACAATCAAAAAAATAAACATAGCTAAGCATATATTTCGCTAAGAGCACCCATTATTGCTTCAGCCACTGAACATCTAGTAGGTGACATGCAGTAGCTCCCTTCAAAGAATAACGTGCAGTGCCATTATAACACATTTTTTATTTAAATCAAGAGTTCCTACTAGGTATCCCCAAAACTATGTTCAGTAATAATCTCATATAATACAGCTTACAGTCCTGCTCCCTAGTTCCAACATTATAAGGGAATTCAATGAATTTAACTACACTAACAAGCCTTGCCACTGTAAAATGGTTATTTCACTAGTTCTGAACTCTTTACTCACTTCCTTCTTTCTTCCCTCCATCTTGCAATCTCCTCTGGAGTGTCTAACTTGATCTTCTTCATACCAGGAGCATGCATCTAGGGAGAAAAAGCCTGCTGAACATCAGGAAGCACATCATATACCTTTGACTAATTTAGACAGTTTGTTTCTACTAGTAAATGTAACGTCGGATACAATTTTAAAATTAAGTAAGCAGTTTTTATTTATTCATCTTATGACTTTTCCTTTAAAAGAAAAAGAACAATTTTTCATGTATTTACATTAATGCTATTGATAGGAGAAAAAAGGAGTAACATAATTTTAGATCCAAAGCATCTATGGCACTCATTTTCTCAAATGACATTAAATACTCAAATGAATGACTTACCAATCAAAAGTGAGGGAGACAGCTAAAGAAATGAGTAGATATGACAATTTGAAGCAGCATGGTGTAGTAAAACAGCACAGAATTTGGAGTCAAGAAACTCAAGTGTAAGAATCAGTCCTGAGGCCTCAGGCAAGTCATTTTTTTTTTTAATCTGTTAAATGGGGTCAATATTTACTTACTTTTCACATAGTTGTTCATGAGGATAAAACTGAATAAGAGACATAAAAATTCTTTATGAAGTACTCCATGAATGCTACTTATTACTAGGCCATGTAAATGAAGAGCTATGATGATAACAGATCAATAAAAGGAGTATGTACCAAAAAAAGATAGAGTTAAAAAAAAAAAAACAAGAGAACTTACATTTCTCCAATGGAACTGGACAATCTTCTCATGTGCACTAAAAGAGCAATCTACTTCAGGACACTATGAAAGTTTCAAAAAAAAAAGACAATGTTTTCCATATTAAATTTACTCTACTATACATACACAAACATATTCTGGCCGTATTACATAGTTATCCCATCCATGTGGCGTTATCACTACCTACTTATATCAGCAGCAAAACATTGATCACTCCAAAACAGAGTTGCATTTAAAAAGGAATGACACTCTCAAAGTACATGGTATAATAATACATCTCATTTACTTCTACACTTGATTGAAAGCATGACATCAGCAATGATATAAAATGTTCTTAATTTTATGGGAATGAGGGACATTCTCACAAATGGAAAGAGAACTTTTCCACACCCCAACAATTTTCTTTTTAACTTCTTAAACATTGTGGTTAAATTCTTTCTAAAAGTACTTAATAAAGTCTGGACCATCCTCATAGGCATGACCAAATTACACAGTGTAATTTAATGGTCAAGGGCAGCCTTCAAAGGAAAAGAACTCGCAAACTGCACAGGACAACTGGAGCGGAGGCCCAGTCTCTTATCCAGCAGTGGAGGTGCACAGAGAGCTGCCAGATCTCCCGTCCCTGCGGCCACCCTACCTCTTCCAGAAGCAGTGGGTTCCCCACCCTCAAACTGCAAATCCCAGGGTCACTCTCTCCATTTGTCAAGTTATCAAACTATATTCCTATGAAACTATAAACTTTTAAGGAAAACAAACTTGGAATTTCTATCAAATATACAAATAGAAGGCCATTTTCCTATATAAATTTCATAACAACCAAGAGAACCTACTTTTATATGTTCAGACATGTGTCTGTCATGCTTTTCTTGACTTTTAAAACCACGATCACAAGTATCACAAAAAAAGTGAAAAACTGGTTCCTTTCTTTTCTGCAAACAAAAACAAAGATGAATTAGACTTTTGATGAAAAACCTCTAATGTATAATAAAAATACAGCTATCCTTCTAGTAATATATGCTTTGATTTTTCACATTACCTTTAGATGTGGGAGAAAATTCTGAATATATTTCTAATGAAGGGATGATTCTGTTTCTTTATTTTTAGCAAATATATTAGTAAGAGCTATCCATGATTTAAAAAATTTTTAAACTAAGCAGAGCTAACATAAACTATGAATAGATTGCAAATTGGTAATCTAATTAAGTTTTGGTACAGCATACGTCAAGATGACCTAAAAATAAATATTTAGAATAAAAACATCATTTCATCTTTTAGGAAAAGTAACTATATGTATTTTTTAGATCATGGTGGGGGGAGAATCATTTAGGTAACGATTAGTTATTTTTGATTTCCAACTTGTTATTTTCACACTTAAACATAAAACAAAAAAGATAACAACAATAGAACATATAGAAAATGGTCTCAGGAACTGCTTTTTTATCGCAGAACTATCTGTTCCTAAAAGATCCTTCTATGTTAAAAAAATCATGAAAATCAAAAAGTTTGTGTCATTATAGTTCGTTCTTAATTCCATGCTTTCAACTTTATAACATAAGAAGTTTAGACTTCTACTCTCCCTAAATTCCATCCCTCCCCTCCCAATCTGCTAGTAATATTATTTTTCTACTTTATCAAGGTTTAATAACATTTACATTTATCTGTAACCATAATTCTCAATTATTTTCACTCCTGACACTGCATTGAAATGGATTCAATACTTTCTTTTTCCATAATTTCTCCATGTCTCAAAAAGATTTTGTTTGAAGTTTTTACTTACAGCTAAGATCCTTAAAAAATTCTGTCTATAGCAAGGCTTCACTGTGTCAACAATGGATACAAAACACTGAGACAGTTAAGACAGAAATGCAAGATATGAAACAGTGACATGGGACCAAAGTGTCAAATTCAAGAACATCTTAAAAATACCTTTCGTTTCTGTTTTCTACTGGGAGGTAAGTTGAAGGCAGTGAACTTTGCATCATATTTTCGTGGAAAATGAGAATGTTTAACTAAAAAACAGAAAGAGATCCATGAATGTTTGCAACTATACAACTATTTTAAATTTTATTTACCATAACATGTCACAAATATTTGAGTAAAAACTCTGGTCAACTACTCCTTTCAGGAAGAATAGTAGCACAAACAACTTAACAAACATGAAAGACTAGTCTACGAGATAAATATTTTACTTTTTTTTTTTTTAGAGACAGGGTCTCACTCTATTCCTCAGGCTGGAGTACAATGGCATGATCACAACCTCGGCCTCCAGAGTAGCTAGGACTAGAGGCACATGCCACCACACCTGGCTACTTTTTTTTAGTAGAGATGGGGTCTCACTATGTTGCCCAGGCTGGTCTGGAACTCCTGGCCTCAAGCAATGCTCCAGTCTCAGCCTCTCAAAGCACTGGAATTACATTTGTGAGCCACTGCACCTGGCCCCAATAAATATTTTCCAAATAAAGAAAGACTATTGAGATTACATGTCCATAGATGCTTTCAGCATCTAAGTACAGGAATAGACAATATAACCTGATGAAATTCCTTCAGTTATTTCAAATATTAGAAATGTAACCAGTAAAATCCCTAATGCAGCTCCTTCAGCATGAATTTCACACCAGGAAAACCCTGTGAAATACATCTCCTCTCAAATCCCCTTGCACCTTTCCATTCTTACTGCCATGACCCAATTTAGAAATCTTGATCTTTCACCTAGATTACCATACCAGCCTTTCAGATTGTCTTCCAGTCCCTAAGTCCTCTCTTTCAACAGACCTTACATACTGACAACCACAGAAATAACTCTCCAGTCATGTCACAACCTGGCTCAAAAATCTTCAGATGGTTTCTGCTATGGTTCAAATGTGTCCCCAAAAGTTCATGCGTGGGAAACTTAAACCCTGATGCAGCGGTGTTGAGAAGTGATTAGGTCATGAGGGCTCTGTTCTCATGAATGGATTAATGTCATTATTATGGGAGTGGGAATAATTATCTCAGGAATGGATTCTTGATAAAAGGACATGTTCGGCCCCTTCTCTTACTCTCTCACCATGTGATACCTTCCAGTAAGAAGGCCCTCGCCAGAGTGGCCCCTCAACCCTGGACTTCCCAACCTCCTGAACCATGTGTCAAATAAATTCCTGTTCATTATCAATTACTTAGTAGGTGGTATCCTGTTATAGAAGAACAAAACAGACTAGGACAGCTTCCTAGAGTCCTTCCATGAGATTCCAGTTTATTTTCTTACCCTACTCTTCCTCATACCTTCCATATATTCTGTTTTAGTCACCAGAACAATGCAATCTCCAAAACTTGCCTTGTACTGACACCTCTTTGCCTCTACCTAAAAAATAATCTCTTCCTAAATCCTACACATCTCCCGACACTTCTTGCGAAAGCATTTCCCAATTTCCTCTGCACTCTGTAATTACCTATTTTATACATGCCTCTATCACCTGTCACACTGTACTGTGATTTATGCTTATGAACCTAGCTCACCTGACTTAGCCAATGCTGATATTCCCAGCATCAGGCACAAAGTAAATGATTGTTTGGATTCAATTTAATGTAAATTGAATCTCATGCAGATGTGGAGAATGGTTTTAAATGAATGATCTCACAGCTATAAATATGATCTATATTCTGATGACATCCAAATTTACAGCTCTAGCCACAAATCTCCACTGAAAGTACAGATTAATAGCTAAAAGCCTATTCAACATCTCTGCTTGACACAAACATATTCCAAACTCAACTCCTGGTCTTCCTTCCAAATTTGCTCCATCCACATTTTTCCCTACCTCAGTTAACAGCAACTCCACCCTTCTAGTTGTTTGGCAAAACATTTTAAATTACCCTTCTCTCTTCTTTATCTCACATCCCATAGCCTATCTTTCAGCAAATCACGTTGGCCCTACCTTTAAAATACACTAGCATACTTCATTTCATTACATTTTATTTTATCGCAGTTTTTACAAATTGAAGGTTTGTGGCAACCCTGCATTAAGCATGTCTATCGGCACAGTTTTTCCAAGAGCATGTGCTTGCTTCATGTCTCTGCATCACACTTTGGTAATTCTCTCATGACGTCAAACTTTTTCATGATTATTATATCTACTATGGTGATTTGTGATCAGTGATCTTTGATGTAATGACCACGTCACAAACCACACCTGTCTAAGATGGTGAACTTAATCGATAAATGTTGTCTGTTTTCTGACTGCTCCACCAACCAGTCATTCCCCCATCTCTCCCTCTCCTCTGGCCTCCCTATACCGAGACACAAAAATATTGAAATAAGGCCAACTGGTAACTCTACGATGGCTTCTAAGTGTTCTAGTAAATGGAAGAGTCATACATATCTCATCTTAAACTAAAAGCCAGAAATGACTAAGTTTAGTGAGGAAGATAGGTCAGAAGCCAAAACAGGCCAGAAACTAGGTTTCTTACGCCAAAGTTAGCCAAGTTGTGAATACAAAGAAAAAGTTCTTGAAGGAAATGAAAAGCACTACTCCAGTGAATACACAAATCATAAGAAAGGCTTTGTTCATAAGCCAAAACCTATTCCCGAGCAAGGCCCTAACTCTCTTTAATTCTATAATATGAAGGCTGAGAGAGGTGTGGAAGCTGCAGAAGAAAAGTTAGAAGCTAGCAAATTAGCTGGGGGTGGCAGTCCCATACCTGTAGTCCCATCTCCTAGGGAAGTTGAGGTGAGTATCAATAGAGCCCAGGATTTTGATCAGTGAGCTATGATCACTGCACTCCAGCCTGGGCAACAGAGATCCCATCTCAAAAAATAAAAAATAAAAATAAACAGAAGCTAGCATAAGGTTTAAGGAAAGAAGCCATCTCCATAACATGTAAGTGCAGGGTGAAGCAACAAGTGCTGACAAAGAAGCTACTGCATTTTATCCAGAAGATCTAGCTAAGATAATTGATGAAGGTGATTACACTAAACAACAGATTTTCAATGTAGATGAAACAGCCTTCTATTGGAAGATGTCATCTAGGACTTTCATAGCAAGAGAGGAGAAAACAATGCCTGGCTTCAAAGCTTCAAAGGACAGGCTGACTCTCTTATCAGAGGCTAGTGATCCTGGTGACTTTAAGTTAAAGCCAATGCTCATTAAGTAGGGTCCTTAAGAACAAGGCTACATCTATTCAGTTTGTGCTCTATAAATGGAACAACAAAGCTTGGATGACACATTTTACTGAGTATTTTAAGCCCACTGTTGAGATCTACTCCTCAAAAAAAAAGATTCTTTTCAAAGTACCACTATTCATTGACAATGTACCTGGTCACCCAAGGGCTCTGATGGAGATGTACAAGGAGATTAATGTTTTCATAACTGCTAACACAACATCCATTCTGTAGCCCATGGATCAAGGAGTAATTTGGACTTTCAAGTCTTATTTTTTAAGAAACATACTTCATGAGATCACAACTGCCATAGACAGTTGTTCATCTCACGGATCTGGGCAAAGTAAACTGAAAACTTTCTAGAAAGGATTTACCCTTCCAGATGCCATTCAGAACATTCATGACTCATGGAAGGAGGTCAAAATATCAACATTAACAGGAGTTTGGAAGATGATTCCAACCCTCATGGATGATTTTGAGGGGTTCAAAACTTCAGTTAAGGAAGTAATTGCAGATGTGGTGGAAACACCAAGAGAATTAGAAGTGGAGTCTGAAGATATCACTGAATTGCTGTAATCTCATAACACTTTAATGAATGAGGAGTCGCTTCTTGTGCATAAGGAAAGAAATGCTTTCCTAAGAAGGAATCTACTACTGGTGAAGATGCTGTAAACGTTGAAATGACAACAAAGGATTTAGAATATTCCATAAATTTACTTAACATTAGAATATTCCACAATTTAGTTGATAAAGCAGTGGCAAGGTTTGAGAGGACTGACTTCAATTTTTCAAAGAAGTTCTACTGTGGATAAAATACTATTAAAAGCATTGGATGCTATAGAGAAATCTTTTGTGAAAGGAAGAATCAATTAAGGAGGCAAATTTCATTGCCATCTAAGAAACTGCCACAGCCACCCCAACCTTCAGCAACCACCACCCTGATCAATTAGCAGCCATCAACATGGAGGCAAAACCAACTGCCAGCAAAAAGATTATGATTTGCTAAAGGCTCAGATGATCATTAGAATTTTTCAGCAATCAAGTATTTTTTAGTCAAGGTACATACATTTTTTAGACATGTTACTACACACTTAACGGAATCCAGTATAAACTTTGATATGCACTGGGAAACCAAAAAATTTGTGACTTGCTTTATTGCAGTGGTCTGGAACAAAACCTACAATATCTCCCAGGTATGCCTGTATCTATAATAGAATCCAACTACTTCTCACCATCCCCTGAGCTCCACCTGGTCCAAGTCCCCAGTATTTCTCACTTGGCCAAATGCAATAGCATCCTAACTGGTCTCCCTTTCTGCCAATTCCCATTGGCAGCCACATTAATCCTCTTAATCCTCATAAAACAGGTCATGTCACTCTCCTGTACTACTCATCTCACAACAAGAACAGTCAAAGTCCCATGATCTACCTACAAGGGCTTTTTTTTTTTTTTGAGACAGAGTCTCACTCTGTTGCCTGGGCTAGAGTGCCATAGCGTTAGCCTAGCTCACAGCAATCTCAAACTCCTGGGCTCAAGTGATCCTCCTGCCTCAGCCTCCCGAGTAGCTGGGACTACAGGCATGCACCACCATGTCTGGTTAATTTTTTCCATATATTTTTAGTTGTCCAGCTAATTTCTTTCTATTTTTAGTAGAGACGGGGGTCTCGCTCTTGCTCAGGCTGGTCTCGAACTCCCGAGCTCAAACAATCCGCCCACCTCGGGCTCCCAGAGTGCTAGGATTACAGGCGTGAGCCACCACGCCTGGCCTACCTACAAGGACTTACCAGGTTTACCCTCTTCTCCATTCTTCTACAACTGTACCCCAGGCTCAGTCCTATCTAGCCCCACTGGCTCCCATTCTGATGTACAGCTCCCGCCCCAGGCCTCTGCACTTGGCAGTTCCTTCCCCTTGTATCCATACTCTCCCACATGTATGCATGGCTGTGATCCCTCACCTCCCTGAAGTCTTTGCTCAGATGTCACCTTCCTTATGACTAACGATGACATTTAAAACTATACTACCTAGGCCAGGCGCGGTGGCTCACGCCTGTAATCCTAGCACTCTGCGAGGCCGAGGCGGGCGGATTGTTTGAGCTCAGGAATTCGAAACCAGCCTGAGCAAGAGCGAGACCTCATCTCTACTAAAAATAGAAAGAAATTAATTGAACAATTAAAAATATATAGAAAAAATTAGCCGAGCATGGTGGCA